>CAUYRH010050765.1:0-12297 GCA_963574655.1 Perodicticus potto | reverse complement strand
TGGTCTGTTTCCTTCAGATTTTTGTATTTCTGAGAATAGAGTTTCTTGTAATATTCATTAAGGATTATTTGAATTTCTGAGGAGTCTGTTGTTATTTCATCCTTACCACTTCTGATTGATGAAATTAGAGATTTTACTCTTTTTTTTCTGGTTAGATTAGCCAAAGGTTTATCTATTTTATTGACCTTTTCAAAAAACCAACTTTTTGATTTATGGTCTGTTGTATAATCCTTTTGTTTTCAATTTCATTTAATTCTGCTCTAATTTTGGTTCTTTTCTTCTGCTGGGTTTGGGATTGGAATGTTCTTCGTTTTACAGTTGACTGAGATGTCCTATTAAGTTATTAACTTCCTCTCTTTCCGTTCTCTTGAGGAAGACTTGCAGTCCTATAAATTTCCCTCTTAGGACTGCCTTTGCGGTACCCTGGAGGTTCTGATAATTTGTGTCTTCATTGTTATTTCGTTCCAAAAATTTGGTGGTTTCCTTTTTAATCTCATTTATGACCCAGCTATTATTCAGCATAAGGTTATTTAGTTTCCGTGTTCTTATGTGAGTATGCTGATTCCTGTTGTTGTTGAGTTCCACTTCCATTCCATGATGGTCTGTGAAGATGCAAGGAATAATTTCTATTCTTTTAAATTTGCTGAGGTTAGACTTGTGACCTAAGCTGTGTTCAATTTTGGAGTATGTTCCATGGGCTGATGAGAAGAATGTGCATTCAGTTTTGTTAGGACGAAATGTTCTGTAGATGTCTGTTAAATCCACATGTTGAATGGTTAAGTTTAAGTCCAAAATTTCTTTGCTTAGCTTGTTTTTGGAGGATGTATTCAGCACTGCCAAAGGAGTGTTAAAATCTCCAACTATTATGATGCTGGGGAAAATCAAGTTGCTCATGTCTGTTAGAGCCTCTCTTATAAATTGAGGCACATTCTGTTGGATGCATAAATATTAATAATTGAAATCTCATCATGTTGAATGTTGCCCTTAACAAAAATGAAGTGACCATCCTTATCTATCCTTACTTTTGTTGGTTTAAAGCCTATTGTATCTGCAAATAAAATTGCAACACCTGCTGTTTTTTGATTTCCATTTGCCTGAAATATATCTGACCATCCCTTCTCCCTGAGACTGTATTTATCTTTTAAGGTAAGATAAGATTCTTGTATGCAGTAGATATCTGGCCTGAGTTTTTGTGTCTAGTTAGCCAACCTGTGCCTCTTTAGAGGACAATTTAAGCCATTCACATTAATTGTACATAGAGATAAGCTTGTTAGAATTTTGGGAATGGAGTTTTTCGTAAGTACAGTGGACAAGTGGACATTTTTAATCCTTTCACCACTGTGGAAGTTGGAATTGATCAAAGGTTTCTGAGTGAGTTTACTTTTGTGGTGGAGGATTGTGGTGGTCATTATGGAGGAGAGGTCTAAGAATATTCTGGAGAGCTGGTTTAGTTCTGGAAAATTTCTTCAACATGTGAATGTCATTAAAGTAATTTCTCCATTATAAATGAAACTCAATTTTGGTGGATACAGGATCCTGGGTTGAAAGTTATTTTGTTTTAGGAGATTAAAAGTCAATGAACACCCTCTTCTAGCTTGAAAGGTTTAAGCAGAGATATCTCAGTCATTCTAATATTCTTCCCCTTGTAAGTTATGGTTTTCTTATGTCTGGCTGCTTTCAGAATTTTCTCCTTCATATTAACTTTGGTGAAGTTAATTATAATGTGTCTGAGAGATGCTTTATTTGGGTTGAGTCATGGTGGGGTTCTGAAACTGTCTGCTATCTGAATTTCAGAATCTCTTGAGGTGTCTGACAAGTTCTCCTTCATTATCTCTTGAAGAAGAGCATCTGTGCCTTTTGAAGCCAACTTGTTGCCTTCAGGAATTCCTATGAGGTGAATATTAGTTTTCTTCCAATTATCCCAGAGCTCTCTGAGAGAATGATCCATTTTTGCTCTCCACTTCTCTTCCTCTTTGAGTGTTTGGGAGCATTCAATAGCTTTGTCTTCAACGTCAGAAATCCTTTCTTCTACCTGCTCCATTCTGTTACTGAGGGATTCTACTGTAGTTTTCAGATCTTTGAGGGCTGCAAATTCTTGTCTCAATGTGTTAAAATCTTTGTTGATTTTGTCTTTGAATTCATTGAATTCTTGAGACAACTTTTGAAAAGCTCCTTGACTTTCTAATTCCAACTTTACCTCCGTCCTATTAATCTTATTTGCAATCCAAATTCTGAATTCAATTTCTGACCTCTCAGCCATTTGTTTATGAATGGGATCTTCAATTGTGTCTGCCAAATTGTTCCTTGGGGGAGTTGATCTACTCTGGTTATTCATGTTACTGCAGTTTTTCTGTTGATTCCTCCCCATGATTATTTCACACTGTTTGGCTGGATAAGCAGATAAGGTGAAGTTGGGTTGGGGGCTTTTGGAGTAGTGATTAACTAGCCCTTTGCCCAAGAGCTGGGACTGGTGTCTGTACCTTTGCCCCTAGAGCTTTGCATAGGACCTGTACAGTACTATGGCCTGAGACACTGAGAACCTGCTTGGTGTGGTTGGGCTAAGTGGCTCTGTATTATTTTCAGCTGGTCTCTGTGCTACTCTAATGAATCAGTTAATCTGGGTTAAAGTCTCACCTGTGGAGAAATACCAGCAATCAAACGTTCCCACAACCATACACCCAGGGTACCACTTTGGATAGTCCTTAGGTGATTGTCCCAGTTCAAGAGGTCCAAATCAATTGTTCCAGTCAGCACCAGGTTCAGGCGGGAAAGTTCAAAAGGTCTCCAGCAACTAGATAGCAAGGGTCTGCTGGCAGCTCAAGTATCCCTTTCTCTTTTCTTTCTGTGCAGAGGGATTGACCTAAATCTCTTTTTGATGTGGAGCTTTTGCAATTGTGTCAAGGAGATTTAAAGAAGCATACAAGTGTAGAGAGAAAGGCCAGGAGTTCTGTACCTCTTGTGGTGGTCACCAGATTTCAGTGCACCTAACTTTTTCTCTCCCTGTGGAACATTTTGAGAGTAGAGATTAGAAATTAATACAAACTGAAGGGTAAATATATGAATCTTCACAATTCTTTTAAAATCTTAAAAAAAAATCATTGATATTTAGTTACCCAGGATAGGTAGTTTTTAGGCTGACTCCTCAATCCAGGCAGGCTGGCTCTGTTTAAGTGTGGAGTGTAGGTGTGTGTTTCTGTGCATGGGTATGTGTGTGCTGTCAAGGCCCTTGAGTTAAGGAAGGAATTCAAGGCACAGCTGAATTCCAGTCCTTGCTTGATCATTATTTAGTCATATAACATTGGACAAGTTATTTCTTCTTTTCTCTCATTTTCTCATCTTTGAATGAAGGCCTTGAATGAATCAGTCACTGTTTTCCTTCAATCTTGAAATTCTTTGACTCTGTGCAATGGAGAGTTAAACTAGACTGTCCTGGGTGGTGGATGTGCTAGGCACACTTCTTGTACCTCCTAGGCTCATACTCCAACCTGATTTGTAAGGATAGATGGGAATAACTATTTCAAGTCCTATGCCTCAATGCTTTCTAACTTGGTCAATTGCAGGAGGAAGGAAGTTATGTGGGTAACCAAATCTTACCAGGTGCCCTGGGTATCCTTCACTTTCATCCTCCATTGGCTCCCTGATTTCCATAATAAGAAAACAAAACTGTCAGCTAGATTTGTACTTTAGAGGTAGGAACCCTTTGGTACAGCTTTTTCTGCTTGTGCAAACAAAAGCTAAAACCTTCCCTGACCAACTATATCTTTACGCAACTCGTTAATAATTGGCAACATAAGTGACTCCAGCTAATGACATGTAGGGGGAAAAAATCACCTGAATTCTCTAAATTCAGAGCCAAAAATTATTCTTTGCATTTTATCATGTGAAGCATATCACTAAAAATAAGATGGGTTTTTTAATATTCTCTTTTTTCTCTGTGTTTAGAAAGAATACCTCAGGATTCATGGAATCCTGTGTTTATAAGTAGACGAATAGGGAGAAAGCACAGGAATAGATTTTGCCCTGACAAATTTTGGGATTTAGTGCATTCCTGAAGCCCATATGTCCTAGAACAGAAAGCTCAGGAGCTGTGTCTGATGTTGTTGGAGAGAATGTGACAACGACCTTGGGATATGGAAAGGACCCAGCTATCTTTGCATTGTCTGACATCTGAGGTGAGGAGGCTTTGAGATCTTTAGAGGTACTTTTACATTACTCATCCTTTGAACTTGACTTGGGGGCCCCAGATCGTGGTATGGAGAGCCCTGGGAAATCTAATCATGGCATGACTAGGATGTAAGACTTCTGCCTAGAACCTAAGACTGAGCTAATTCAGTTTTTTGAATCAAAATATCTGCAACAAGTTAAAGTCTTCTGAAGACAAAGATGGGCAAACACCAGCCTGGAGGGACACAGCCATGGCCAGGCTTTCATCCACATTGTTGCTTTCTTTGACTTGTCTTATCCTTCTCTCTTTTTCCCTCATGTCTCCTTCTTCCTATCCTAGTCCACTTTTAGTTCATTACTATTTTCTTCTCTCTTCTTTCTTCTTTTCCTTTTCCATACCTTCTCAAACAGGGAATTTCTTGGGCAATGTCTGACTCTAGTCATGGCCTTCAGATCTAAGTGGCTTCTGGGGTTTGCTTTAGGGAGGACTGGAACAGACTAACCCAGGAGGGGAGCTAAACTGCAGGTTACAGATGGAGGGAGGGTTAAAAGGGACAAGGACATGAATGTGGGGTGAGAGGGTGCCACGTATAAACTGACCTTGAGACCCACTGATTTCATCCCATGAAAGAGGATTTTGGTGACTCAGGTTGGAGGATAAGGTTGCCTACCCAATCATTCCCCTCAGTCTAGCAACTTTTTCTACCTTCCTTGTTGGCAGAGGCTATCTTCCACTATAGAGGTTGAATGTACTAGCGGCTCATTTTGCTGCTACTTTTACAGCCTGGGCATCAGTCTTGAATAATGAGTAGGAAGGAATGTTTTCTTATGGTCTTTGGAGAGAAATTTTCTTCACTTTGAAATGAGAGATACATGGAAGGAGAGATCTCTCTTTGTTCCCGGTTTTGGTCATGTCTCTGTGTGGCATCTGTGTAGCAACTTTGCTATGATGAAGACATGGCTGAATACTCCAAGGAGCAGAGCACAAAAATGGAAAGGTCCTGGGTCCTTGAAATCATCAGGCTGCCAATCTAAGCCTGGAGCATCTTATATAACTGGCCTTATTGTTTAAGCCATTTTTAGAGTTTCTGCTTCTTGCAGCTAAAAGCATTTTGATGAGAACCAGGAAGCACAACCTTATGGTTGAGCTTTATTTTTGTACTAACTTTATTTAGTTTTATAATAGAATCAATTATATTTTAAACAAATAAACAAAGCATATATATATATATATATATATTTCCTTTCTCCAATGTCCCATACTATGTCCCATGCAGTAGCTGAAAGATTTATTCCTTGCTTGTACTTTTCCCAAAATAAAACACTTTATGAACACAAAGCTTGTGTCCATTAGATTCAGCAGTCTTTCTCTGATTTCCTAATTAATTCCATGTGATGCTGGCCTAAGTAAGGCAGAGTGGTGCCACTGTGGGGAGAGTTGCAGGATCTTGGTGATGCTTGTGAAGAGGGGCCTTCCTCCTAATCTCTCCCTGGCCCTATTTTTCCCTCTTAGAAACAAGGTCTGAAGGATTCTCTTGTTTAGTAGTACACGGAGCTGTGTAGTGAAAGTATACTTTCCTGTGTCTCCCACACCAAATCCCCTTCACTAAAAATTACTGCTTCTGTATATGGCAAGACAAAAATTGTTTATCAATGTGTTTACCAGTTCATTTCTCCACTCTTATCTATTAAAAGCTTCTGGATTTACCCATTCAGTCTCTTTGCTCTGAAACCTCAGGGAGGATCCTGCCTTGTCAGACTGTTTCTTTCTTTCTTTCTTTCTTTCTTTTTTTTTTTTTTTCAGTTTTTTGGCCAGGGCTGGGTTTGAACCCATCCCCTCCAGTATATGGGGCAGGCGCCCTACTCCTTGAACCACGGGTGCTGCCCCAGACTGTTTCTATGGAGGAAAGGAAGGAGGGAGGAAAACAATATGAGGCCAGCTGGGATGGAGTTGAAGGAGTTTATGGTGGGTGAACATTTGAGGAAAGAGACATGAGAGCAATTCTAGGGTAAGAGCAGGGTCAGGAGGGATCATACAGGCTGGCATTCACCCAGGATGGCTAAATGAAATGTTCACAGCCAGTATTCATTCTGAGAGATCAGTACTTGAGCTGTACCAGTTGTTAATATTTTGAATATCACTGGAGATATGGGCACTGTAAGAAATCTCTGGGAGCTATTAGTCCTCTTCATGGTTTTTGAGATTTGAAATAAAAGCTTTAAAAAAAATCAGCAGCAAACAAACATATTATTTTGAAACCTCTTTTGAGAGTGTGTCTATGTGTTTCCATCTGGGTCACCACTTGGACTGATCTTCCACTGTGGGAGACACAGCTTTGGATGAGTTGCCTGTAAAATCACTATTTGGGGGAAGAGTTGTTGATATACTAGATTTTAATTGTTTTTATTCCAATACATAAAGTATAGAAAAAATTTTTTTCCCTTGAGACTTGTGAAAAGGGTTTAGAAGCACTGAATTTAACTACTCATCAATGTTTATTTACTTGAGAGAAGTCTCATCTTTTAAAGTAATGATACAGTGATGGAAGGAATGTCTTCTGAGTATCTGGAAGTCTGTATTTGTCTCTGAACATATTTTTGCCTGTCAGAGCCATAATTTCTTAAAGCAATGAATGGGTCATTAGAAGCTATGTTGTAAAATAATTGTCTATCAAATTTTTAATTTAACTTCTACTTGCCTTTGAGTTCAAATTCAGAGATACACGGTCTCTGGCCACAAATAAGAAAGACAAATGATTGCAGATGGAGCTGGGCAGCCCAATAGTGCAGGAAGTAGGTACATGAGGGGTAATAAGGAAAATGCTACCTGAAAACCCTTTATTTTCATACAGTTGTAGATCAGTACTCTCCAATAGAAATATAATGCAAATTACAAATACATATGAATGCCACATATGTAATTTTAAATTTTACTAGCAGCCATGTTAAAAAATATAGAAGAATAGGTGAAACTAATTTGTAAATGTATTCCCATATGTTCAAAATAGTATTTCTCTGAATATATAATCAGCAAAAGAATTATTGAACTAAGTATTTGAAATCTAGTGCGTATTTTATATATAGCATATCTCAATTCAGGCAGCTACATTTTGAGCACTAAGTAGGCATATGTGGCTATTGGCTACTATAGTAAACAATGACGCTCTCAACTATAAGGATAATTAGTTTTCATTTGATGCTTATAATATATCGAGATGGTACCAGTTCAAATGAGAAGAAATGGTTCCCTTTTCTTCTGGCTCTATAAGAACTTCCTCATTAATGCATTTTGGGATCAACTTTTGAAATGTTTGCCAAAGGCAAGAGGAGAAAAAACTGGTTTCAACACTGAGACTCTGAGAGGAGACTCAGTCTTTTGGGCTAGCCAAGGCACAGAGCTTAGTGGAATTCATGGATGAAACTTAAGACCCAGATTATCCAGATGGGGCCATTTACAGAAAATAGCTGTGGGTAGTATGATTATTTATCAAGGGCAGAATAGTCTAATGGAATGAGTTTTAGACTAAGAGTCAGGGTGAAGGCACTAGTCCAAGCACTGGCCTGGGAGGAAAAAAGTAAACTAAACATTTACCAAGCCGATTACACACTAGGCACTGTAAAATCGTATTCTTATTTATTTCTTTCAATAAGTCAAAAAGTTAGGTATGTATATAAACTACTATAGTTTACAAAAGAAGGTGAACCTATGAGAGGTTGAGTCCTGGTTTATCATGGAGTTCAAATTAAATCTCAGTACTGACCAGGAATGGTGGCCAAGGACTATAATCCTAGAACTCTGGGAGGCTGAGGAGGAAGCATTGCTTGGCCAGGCAACTGAGTCTGGGCAACATGGTGAAAGTCTGCCTATACTAAAGTTTTCAAAACTTGGCATGGTGCCATGTACTTATAGTTCTAGCTGCTCAGGAGGCTGAAGCAAGAGGATCACTCAAACCCAGGCTTATAGAGATCTACAATTCTGCCACTTCACTTTAGCCTGAGTGACAAAGTGGGACCTTGTTTGTTAAAAAATAAAACAAGAATTGTCTGATTCCAAAGCTGCTGTGTTCTTAAAATTATAACCTATATGCATGTCACCTTATAGGTAGCTGTTCTGTTAGTTAGGGTTCACCAGAGAACCAGAGCTGGTCACACATACATACGTAAAACATGCATAGCTGGTAAGTATTTGGTACAGGGAATCGGTTTACACAATTGAATTGTTTTTGTATCTGGTGCTGGAGCTTCATGTCCTCAGGGCAGGTGTTTGTGATGGAAAGATCATGAACATGCTGGAAGCAACGGCAGGAGGTGGTGAAATTCCAGGAGGACAAACTGAGCCCTGGGCATATGCCTCTGACCTTGGTGATGAAAGTATCCTGTAGATGCTGAGACCTTTGTCATGGAGCTAAACACATACATCTGCCTTAGGAGTCAGAGAAGCTGGAGAAGGATCCAGGAGAAAGTGAAGAATTGCAGACCCAGCTGTGGCTTCACAGCACTGAGCTGAGTCGGCATCAACAGCAAAGTGTGTTGAACTACAAAGCAGCTGCTGTTCCCTCTGTCCTCATAGAATCTTCCCTGTGGCGTACCCTGACTGGAAACAGGAGAAAGGGAATCTGGGAAACACAGTTGAGCCCATCCAAGTTGACACATTACGAAGCCATTACGTGGGTACTTAAAAAACTTTTGTTGAATGAAAGAATACTGTGATGCTTCTCTTGGACATTCTATGGAAGTCAGAGCACCTAATTCCGACTCTGCCTCTTACAAATCAAACATCTTTGAGCAAGTCATTTAATTCTTAGAGTATTGGTTTCTTCATTTGCAAAACTCCAAGAACAATCCTTGTTGGCCTATTTAAAACAGTTGCAAACCAATGTGTGGAGGAAGTCAAGGTCAGTTTGATTTTGTATGTCCCTAACAACCTCCCCCCATCCCGATTAGTTTGTCTCTTTGATAGATTTTATTGGGATCAGTTTAGATTATCTGAAAAAGCACTTTAAACATAAATGTTCAAAAACAACATACAAAAGCATAAAATGTGATATAGTATTGTATTATTTTAAGTATTGTTATTAATAATTCAGCTTCCTAATGTATCACATGGAATTGATATTAATAGTTCCTGACCAATTTACCTCATAGGTATGCCAGGAAGATTAAATTAGATAAAATATGTAGAAGCACTGCAATACTCTTCAAAGGCAAGTCTTAATTATCATTCAGCATGCAGGCACATTTTCACATGTGTTTTAGTTCTGGGCTAAATGCCTTTAGAGGAATGAGTATGTAACGGGAGCCATTGGTAATTCTGGGAGCTGAAGCACAATGGCCATTCCTTGGATGGGAATTGTGGGCAGCAGATGAGGTTTCTGTCTTATAAATTTGGGCTTGCATTTCATAGCAACCAAACTTGCTCAGCAGAATGAAGAAATCCCTGCGAAAGTTTTTGGTAAAGATAGCATAGAGAAAGGGGTTGGCACAGGAGTTGATGGGGTAGAACAGGACCAGGAGGATCTTTGCCTTGGACACAGTGATCAGGGGCACCTTGAGGGAGGCAGAAATGGCAAAGAAAGAAATGGGTGCCATGCAGAGAAAGTCAGTGAAGATGAGCATGGCCATGCGCTTGGCAATCTTGGTGTCACTAGAGGAGGATATGATGTTGGGGTTCCTCACTGTGAGGTAGATGTGGGAATAGCAGCCACAGATGACCCCAAAGGCCAGGACGTTGAGCACAAGGAGGGACATGACATACAGCTGTGACAAAGGGCTGTCAATATCCATGGGCAGGCAGATGCTCACCTTCATGTAGCTGCTGATGCCAAAGATGGGCAAGAGGGCAGCTGCAAAAGCAAAGATCCAGCCCATCACCATGACGCTGGCAGCATGACGGAGCTGTACCTTGCAGTCCAGCTGCATGGCATGGGTAATGGTGTGCCATCTTTCCAGGGTGATGGCTGTCAGTGTGTAGACTGAAAGTTCACTGGCAAAGACAGTGAAAAAGCCAGCAGCATCACAGCCTGCTCCAGTTTGCCAGTCAATGGCATAGTTGTGGTATTGGCTCTTGGTGTGGATATCAACTGATGCTATGAGCAGCAGGTAGATTCCAATGCAGAGATCAGCAAAGGCCAAGTTGCACATAAGGAACCGGGGAACTGTGAGTTTGTATTGGCTGGTAATCAGGATCATCAGCACTATGATGTTCCCAGTGATGGCTAGGATGCTGATAAACCATATCAAGACTCTGAGGATGTTGTACCCCATGATGTCTTCACATGGGTTGAATGCATCTGGCTTAGGGGAGCAGGTCACATCAACCACTTCATTGCATAAGTCATAGTCAAATTCATTGTACAGCACGTCAAATCCTTTGCCATAGCTGGACTCATTGTCTTCTGCTAAAGAGGGTCTCTGACCCCTAGCCTGAGTCATATCGTCAAATTCTTGCCTTAAAATAGACTTGTTGCAAATTGGATGAAGCTCAGAGCTAGAAAAAGACAAAAAGGAATAGAATCAACATCCTGGATCCAGAATGGCAAATACATTGCTCTTTGTGATGGAAGAGATGATGGGATTTCTTCCTGAGATTTTTTTTTCCTTTCTTTTAAAATCTTGTTTGCCCTTGTGGCTAAGCTCAAGGGTTAATGCTGCTTACTGTAAATGAGCATAACAACTTGTGTATATATTCCTAGAGTTGGAAACCATCTGGCCACAACCTGAATGTGGAGAGGAAGGCGCCTGGGACTAGCTAAGCTTTGCTGTTAAGTGCAAATAATTTATAGACCTGGTACCAACTCTATGCTTTTCCTTCCTCTATCTCCATTCAGCTCTCTCTTAATATGCCCAAGTAGGACAGGACCCTATTCCTTTACTCTATACTCCAGTCACTGGGAGATTTGGACTGTTCTCTGCCTTGACTGAAAACTTATTTGCTGCTTCTATCGACATCAAATGGAATGTCAGAACCTGTAGTTGGTTCCCAGCCAGCTCCTGTTCCTTTGGCTCTTTGGTACTCAAGGCTATTGGGAGGCCAGCTAATTTGCCTGAAATGTTACCAGGGTCCTTCTTTAATATCTCACTCCTCAGGGGCCACAGTAGTTATTAGGCATGTGTTTGTCTGCAAGGTGAGCCTGGCGCTCTCATATTAAATTGTTTCCTAGTGGGTACCCAAAAGAGGAGATGGAGATTGCAAAAGGGCCTCGTTTATTCCAAGATTGTAACTTATCCCTTGGGAGATGAGAACAGAAGCACAGTGGGCATTTAGGAAATAGAGTCTTGACTCTGCCTTGGCAAAGCCTGAGTGTCAAAGGAGCTGAGAACTCAGTTCAGTGTCGCTTTAAAAAGTGACATTCTTGGATCTGATCAATCAATAAACAGATGCTTAGAAGGTGACATAGTAGAGTGTCCTTGAGTCTGAGCTTTGGAGACAACAGACTGGAGGGTTTGGATTTGAATTTGGTTGGTGCTGGTCAAGTTAGTTGGTATCTCTGAGTCTCAGTTTCTGCTATGAGAAGTGAATAATAATGAATTACCTTTGTGAGAATTCAATGAGATAAAGGTATAAAGCATTACAGTGCTTGGCATTGATTACTCAGCCAAAGTCAGCAATGTGGAGACGAATGATGGTGATTACTGATTGAGTTCTTGTTGGGGTCCAGGCCCTGTGTGGGTACTTGTAAGTATATGTCACAGTGCATCAATTTAAAATCTAGTTGTGAAGAAATGGCCTAAATATAAGAAAGATTAAAGAATGCAATGAGAGCACATAACACAAGCTATGTACAGAACTATGAAAAGGAAATATTTGTTTGACAAATGAGGGGTGTGATTGACACAGCCTTTGGCAGATGTCTGGGAGGACCACTGGGGGAACCTCACAGTCACAAAGGGCTCATAATTACACTTTGGGCATTATTTCCAAACGAAGACCAGAAGAACAATTCCATCATACAACTTTTTTTTTTTTTTTTAATTTTTAATTATTTTTTATTGAGTCATAACTGTGTACAATGATTCAGGCTTGGAGTACAGTGTGCGGGCTTCCCATACAATCGGAGATATTTTTATCCACCTGATTAATGTAACATCCATGATATTTTCTCATTTACTATGTGAAAACAATTTTGATCCGTA
>CAUYRH010050761.1:0-42038 GCA_963574655.1 Perodicticus potto | reverse complement strand
GGGCGCCAGCCATGTACACCTGAGCTGGCGGGTTCGAATCCAGCCTGGGCCTGCCAAACAACAATGATGGCTGCAACCAAAAAATGGCCGGGCGTTGTGGCGGGCTCCTGTAGCCCCGGCTGCTTGGGAGGCAGAGGCAGGAGACTCGCTTGAGCCCAGGAGTCGGAGGTTGCTGTGAGCTGTGATGTCACAGCACTCTACCCAGGGTGACAGCTTGAGGCTCTGTCTCAAAAAAAAAAAAAAAAAAAAAAATCCTCATAATTACCAGTCCTTGAGGCTACCATTACTGCCTCCCCCATCTTACCAGTCCTATCAGCCCAAAATCCATAAAAGGCTGCATTTTGAAGAGGTAAGTTAGCCTACACTAACTATTAAATACTATTTACTTAAATTACTCTAAACAAATATCAATGTAAAGTCATCCAAAAGCTACTTAAAATATTCAACTTGAGTAAATTTGATTTGCTATTTTTGTCAAATATTTACTTTTCTTGAGGTAACCATTCACAAATATAGGCCTTTTTTTTTTTTTAATTCTGGCAACAAGAATTTGTTTGTTTTTAACGTAATCAGTATTCTGGCTGAAAATACAATTCAAGTGCAACATTGGCAAACAACTAAAGCATTACTTCTGAAATAGGATTGGGTCAACTGCACCGCGCCCTCCACACACCTCCAAAATTTTGTACATTCATCACTATTTCAAAATGGATGAGATTTGACTCATCCTCAAAAGAACACAGTAAAATGCACACAATAACTGTAATGAAGCCAAACTACAGGGAAAATACATGGAACAGTTGTTTTGAGGGGAAAAAACGCCCTTTTAAGAATTTTTACTAATTAAAGTGGGTTTTTCTTCAGCAGAGGGAACGCAGAACTAATAATCTTAACATGAAAAACTGTGAATCCCTAATAATAAGCTTTTTAATTTAAACCTTGTTTTTAGTAAAAGGATTCTACCTTCATCTTTGTCATTGTCAAGAGCTATTTCAACATATGAATTTAGGAAAAAAAAAAGAATTAGATTTTCTAAAGAAGGATATTCTAATGAAAGAGTGTATTGTTTACTCCAAAGGGATAAGATTATAATAGATTACAACCTAAAAAAAAAAACAAACCAAAAACAGTTCCAGGTTCTACTGAAAGGACTATTTTCCTACAGAAACTCTTACAACCCCAGGAGAGCTGTAGAATTGAGAAAAACTGGGGGACTAATAATTTATTAAAGTAAAGCCACTTCATTCCCAAGTCTCTCTTGCTTTCCCTCTTTTAATTTAACTGAGGTAAAATGGAACACCAGGAAGGGAAGATACAGAGTGACCAAGGGAGGGGCCCATAGGTCACTGAGGACAAGCGCTCCAAGAATTTACTGATGCTCAGCAATGTGTGTAAATAACTAAGAACGAGGGCTCCATACTGAAAGTCCTGTTGGTCCCAATTCCTTGGCACCATCCAATTAACCTGCATGTTGCTGAGTAATTTTTTTACTTGGACAAAGGCCGGAGAAAGAGAGGTCGGGGGAGGGGAGATGGACAAGTTTAGCCGCAGGACCCCTGAGATGCCCGGGACAGAAGGACCCCTTCTCCAATTCCCCATCAGCGCCTCCGCCCTTTGACCAAAGCCCCCCGTTTACTGTGCAGCCCCCTGAACCCAGAACGCACCCTCCTTGCCCACCCCAGGAACCGAGGATGCCTGCTGTATCTGGCGCCCCAAAGCCTCCTTCTTCTTGGAAACCCCGAGGCCCGAGAGGCTTCGCAGACTCGGGGACCCCGGGCCGATGGGGCGCAGGCCCCGAGGAGGGCCGGCCGGCTCCGCCCGGTCTGGCAGCCGGAGGTGCCACATCCACAGCCTCTCCCTGCTTCCCGCCCCCCTCGCCCGCCCGCCCGCCTCTCTTAAGCCGGGAACCCAGGACTTAGGCCTCTGGGCGGGGGATGCGCCGTGCCCCTGCCCACCGAGGCCGCGCGGCAGCCGGTGGTTACAGGCCGGCCGGGTCCGAGCCACCCGCAGAGTAAGCGGAACGCAGAGGCGGCGCCTGCCCTCCGGCCGAGGCCCAGCGAGCCTCTGCAGTCCGCTCTTTGGAACCCCGCCCGAGACCGGTCCGCGCCCGCCCGCCTTGCCGGCTGCCGTCGGGGCGGCCCGACCCGGGCCAGAGCCGCAGCAGCGCGGAGCCGCATGGGTACCTGACGGGTACGGAAGACAAGCGACTCTCAGGGCGTCGACGAAGCGCTGCAGCTACTGCTGCCGGTCACAGAGGCTTAAAGCGCGGCTTCGGCCCCGCCCCA
This sequence comes from Perodicticus potto, assembly GCA_963574655.1. NCBI lineage: Eukaryota > Metazoa > Chordata > Mammalia > Primates > Lorisidae > Perodicticus > Perodicticus potto. Next base: position 39,753 of record CAUYRH010050761.1, on the reverse strand, counting down.
ACACGCCCTGGCCGCTCATTGGCTGGGGCAGAGCGCCGCGCACCAATCGCGTGGGCACCCACCGCCGAGCGGCGGGTTCTAGTGGCGCGCGCCTCCTGGGCGTCAGGCGACCCCTCCTGGGGCGTTTCCTGGAAGGACTAGAAGGACCACGCTCCGCCCTTTGCTGGCGAGGGGACTGAGGCCCGAAAAGAAGAAACGACTGACTGTTGGACCTCCGGGGGCTCGCTGTGCGGACAGAGGCAGAGGAACCTGGGGCTGGACGGCGGGCTCGACCTCCAGCTCTGCGCTCCCAGCCTTCCTCCAGTTCCTTCCACACAGAGCTCAGACGCAGCTGCTGGAGCCCCAGCCCCTCCAGCCCTGAGGTGCGCAGGGCTCAGTTGTGCTTCGGAGCCCGCCTCCAGAAGTCATTGCTGTAGCTGGAAAGTACACTGCCCGCCTGTCCGTCGCTGCTGTTAAACACTTAACATGACAGCAACGCACTCAGAGGACGGATTAGCCTGCGATGCCCTCCACATCCAGATGGAAAAGTCAGAGCTCAGAATTCATGTTCCAGGCAGTCTCATGTTAGAATCGGAAGGGACTTGGCCATCAGTTAGTCTACAACGTTTATGTTATATGTTAATAATCAGAGACCCAGAAAGGGGAAGCGACTTACCCAGAGTCATCCCACAGGAAGGGGAGGGTGGGGGTGCTGACAGCTGCAGGTACCACATTCCATTGGACCACAGTGATCTGTCAGGGTCCCAGCGGCAAACAAATGGCACACTCCAGTATGGACATTTATGTAAATGAGGGCAGGTAAACCACAAAAGATGGAGAAGTAACCGGGGGCCGTGCAGTAGGGAGAGCTATTATCAACCCTAGGCCTAGAGGACCTTTCCAGGACCCAGAAAGAGGAGTGTGAGGAGAGGCCCACCTGCTTGGGCTGAAGTCATCAGTGACCCCATAGGGAAGGAACCGGTTAGTAAGCATCTGCCAGGGGGTCCTTTAAGGCAATCTCTACAGGTCAGCCTTCTAGAACACTAAGCAATTAGAAGGAACAACTGGAAGACATTCAACACACATAACTGGCTGAGAAGTCTGAGCGGAACAGAAAGTAAAGCCCATGCCATCTGGTGTGGGCAAGAGAGAGATGTGGGCACGAGATAGAGACATCAACATCTGCCAACATCTATATACAGTAAGACACCAGAAGGAACTCAGTCTTCCTAGGCTCAACCTGCCATAGCCCAAGGTCACCTGCTGGGATTATTATAGCTGTGCAAAACTGTTTTTTTTTTTGGCCGGGGCCAGGTTTGAACCCGCCACCTCCAGTATATGGGGCCAGCACCCTACTCCTTTGAGCCACAGGCGCCACCCAGCTGTGCAAAACTTTGCCTTTTATTTCTTTGATATCCATCTACAACACCAAGTTCAGTGTGATATCTTCCTAGGTGTTAGGTTGTTCTGTCCAAGGGTTTAGAGAAGAGCGGTTTCTCCAAAGTTCTCCCCTACAAACCTGGGTAGGGGTGTGGTGCTGCACCCAGCTCTTAGAACTCTTACAGAACCCAGGAATCCCTAGTTATGCCTTGGCAAGTTGGAGCAAAAGAATTCAGGAGGAGAGTATGACACTCAAGATCTAGGTATAACATCAAAATAGTAGAACCTCTATAAGTTGGCCACCCAAGGGACTGTAACAAACTGGTCAACATAGGGAGTTTGTCCACATAAGGAACTTCCATTGAGTACATGTGGTGTATGTCCAGTCAATGAAAATTAGGTCAACTTAAGGAGGTGGTCAATGTAGGGAAGTGGTCAACTATGGAGGTTCTACTGTTTGAGGTCAGACAATTAAGTTCAAGAATTCATCCTAGAAAAAGCACTACATACCTCATTGCTGAATATCACTTCGTTCACCTTTGGAGTCCTCCCCTTTGCTACTTGGTGACCAGTGATATTTAGCAATGAGGTAGGTAGCACTTTTTCTAGAACAAATTTGCGAACTTAATTGTCAGACCTTGGATGTTTCAAAGCCTTTGGACTCACAGATAAGGTGCTCTTTAAGGAAATAGTTTTCTTATGCAAGAAACTGCTGAGAATGTCTGGGCTTTAACTCTTCTTATCAGAAAAATGCAATGGGTACAGACAGCATGATAATATTTTATGGTGTCTCTATTAGCAGTTGTTTTTCAGCACAATGTGACCTTGACTGGGAGACCTGAACTTGAAAGCTGCTTGTTTCCAACCAAGAAATACAGCAGCTTTATTTGTATACATTTTATTTATACCATCCAGAATATATAAGGCTAGAGTGTACATTACAAAGATTTTTGAGCCTCTAAAACTATTAATAATTCAAGTAGTTGACTCGGTGCCTGTGGCTCAATGGGCTAAGGCACCAGCCACATACACCTGAGCTGGCGGGTTCTAATCTAGCCTGGGCCCACCAAACAACAATGGTGGCTGCAACCAAAGAAAGGCCGGGCATTGTGGCAGGCGCCTGTAGTCCCAGCTACTTGGGAGGCAGAGGCAGGAGACTTGCTCGTGTCCAGGAATTGGAGGTTGCTGTGAGCTGTGATGCCACAGCACTCTATCCAGGGTGACAGCTTGAGGCTCAGTCTCAAAAATAAATAAATAAATAAAAATAATTCAAGTAGTTAACTATACAGGAACTATAAAACCTGAATATATAGGCCAGGTCTGGTGACTCATGCTCGTAATCCTAGCACTCTGGGAGACCAAGGCAAGTAGATTGCTTGAGCTCAGGAGTTTAAGACCAGCCTCAGCAAGAGCTAGACCCTGACTTTCTGCTAAAAATAGAAAAACTAGCTGCACCTGGTGGTGCACTTCTATATTCCCAGCTACTTGGGAGAAGGCAAGAGGATCACTTGAGCCCAGGAGTTTGAGGGTGCTGTGATCTATGATGCCCCTGTACTCTACCCAGGGTGACAGACTGACATTCTGTCAAAATAAATGAAATGTAATGAAATATAAAATAAAATAATGGAATGAAATGAAACAGAAAAGAAAAATTAGACTGTGTGGTGGTACATGCCTGTAGTCCCAGCTTCTCCGGAGGTTGAGACAGGAGAATCACTTGAACCCAGGAGTCTGAGGTACTGTAAGCTACAATGACACCCCTGTCCTCTAACCAGGGCAACAGAGCAAGACTCTACCTCAAAAAAAGGAAAGCTGGGGGCGGCGCCTGTGGCTCAGAGATTAGGGCCCCGGCCCCATATACCAAGGGTGGTGGGTTCAAACCTGGCCCTGGCCAAATTGCAACAAAAAATAGCCAGGCATTGTGGTGGGTGCCTGTCGTCCCAGCTACTTGGGAGGCTGAAGCAAGAGAATCGCCTAAGCCCAGGAGTTGGAGGTTGCTGTGAGCTGTGACGCCACAGCACTCTGCTAAGGATGATAAAGTGAAACTCTGTCTCTACAAAAAATAAACAAACAAATAAATAAAGGAAAGCTGAAGATGTAAAGACTCATCCTCACAGTAGATATCCATGCCCTAAATTTCATCAGTTCATTCAACAAATGTTACTTGAGTGCCTTAGGTGCCTGACTCCACAAGGAATTTCACATCAGGCAAGATCATGTGAGTCTCTTTCGTAAGGAGGGATAAGTTCAGGACATGTTCCTGCAACAGGTATGAACAGAAGTCTTGCAACTTTGACCATCAAAAAAGCTACAACTACATAAAAAAGAAAAGAGTACTTGATTTTCCTGAACAGGCAGTTCTCAATTGTTTAGTGACCAGAAAATCAACTTATGGGTGTATAGGCCTCTTGGCTTTCTGCTGCTTATTTCATTGTCCAACTCCTTATGACTTGTTATTAGTATTGCCTACACAGACTTGGGCTTCAAATGATTAAAAAGAAAAATCCAAGCTGAAAGCCAAGGAAGAAAACTGATATTGAAACTGAGAAAACAAGTGTTTTGTGATTTTACCCAGCAAGAAACTTTTTTTTGTTCCAGATTGCATTCATCCTAAAAAGATATCTTCCCAGCAGAAGACTGGGCAGCATCCCTCCTGCTGCCACCACACCGACTTGGGGCAGGTATTTATGTCTGGAGAAGAGTAACCACCTGAGTCCCAGAATTGCAGGGATTTGACAGGAGCAAGTTAAGTGAGGTGGGAAAGAAAGTGTGAGAGGGATAGTGGAGGTTCTGAACTTAAGTATGGACTGGGAACCATAAGCAGAAACTCAGAAATTTTGCAGTTAAAATATGGGTCCAGGCGGCGCCTGTGGCTCATCGAGTAGGGCGCCGGCCCCATATGAAGTGGCAGGTTCAAACCCGGCCTCGGCCAAACTGCAAAACAGAAAAATAGCCAGACCTTGTGGTGGGCGCCTGTACTCCCAGCTACTCGGGAGGCTGAGGCAAGAGAATCGCCTAAGCCGCCCAGGAGTTGGAGGTTGCTGTGAGCTGTGTGACGCCACGGCACTCTACCGAGGGCGATAAAGTGAGACTCTGTCTCTACAAAATATATATATATATATATATATATATATATATATATACACACATATATATGTATATATGGGTCCTAATATGAGGATGTGTCTGCCAGGAGTATTTATTTTCTCTCCCCCTTAGTGGAACTCTAGCAGAGAATTCTAGCTGCATCCCCTACCCTTCCCATGGGAGACCCTCCCTGACTACCAAGCCTGCAGAAGTCTCCTTTTTAGCATGTCTGGTGACCTGGCTGCAGTTAATTGAGCTCTCTCTTCAGCTCTCTTTACGTATCAGTGTCTTATCTTCCCAGCCATACTGTAAGTTCTTGAGTGCAGAACCTGTCTTGCGGGATTTTTAGTCTCCCAGCACCCATCTCTATATCACTTTTGATAGAAATTTCCGTTCTATGCTTGTCCCCACTTGCCTTATTCCCTGGGGCAAGAACTAGAGGCAGGCAGCCTTTATGGGAAGAGATATGGTGCTGAGATTCCAAAAGCCCCTCTCCAGCCCTGAAAGAGTAATAGCCTTTCAGATTCAAGCTCAAGACCAGTGTTTGTCAACTATTTTTATCTTACAGCACACTTGAACCTATAGTTAAACTTCAGCAGCACACTTAAAATATGCTGATTAAGGACGGCGTCTGTGGCTCAGAGAGTGGGACGCCAGCCCCATATACTGAGGGTGGCTGGTTCAAACCTGGCCCCGGCCAAACTACAATGCAAAAAAAAACAGCCAGGCGTTGTGGTGGGCGCCTGTAGTCTCAGCTACTCAGGAGGCTGAGGCAAGAGAATCACCTAAGCCCAAGAGCTGGAGGTTGCTGTGAGCTGTGATGTCACAGCATTCTACCGAGGGTGACAAAGTGAAACTCTGTCTCTAAAAATAAATAAATAAATAAATATGCTGATTTAAAAAAGGGTAAAAGCTCGGCACCTGTGGCTCAAGCAGCTAAGGTGTTAGCCACATACACCTGAGCTGGGGGGTTCGAATCCAGCCCGGCTCACCAAAGAACAATGACAGCTGCAACCAAAAAATAGCCGGATGTTGTGGCGGGCGCCTGTAGTCCCAGCTACTTGGGAGGCGGAGGCAGGAGAATCTCTTGAGCCCAGGAGTTGGAGGTTGCTGTGAGCTGTGATGTCATGGCACTCTACCCAGGGTGATAGCTTGACACTCTGTCTCAAAAAAAAAAGAATATACTTACTGTGCTTTGAACTTCTTTAGAAAATAATTTTATCAATGATCTTTAAAAATCATGACACACCTAAGATCCTCTCACAGCACATGGCTCACTGGTTGAAAATCACTGCTCTAGAAGCTTGAGTTGAAGGAAGAAACTTCAAAGCTTTATTGTCCATTAACACACTTGGTGATCATTCCTGCTGAAGGAATGTCACCAGGGCTGGGGCCTAAGACCTTGGGGAGAGCCTCTCAGAAGACCTTGGGAGCTGGGAGGCTGTGGCCAGAGACATCATGTGCTTGTGGACAGAATGAAAAAGCATGGAGGAAGACCAGACCAATTCAGCTCACCAACCTCCAGGTTAGACTATCTAAACTGGCTTAACAGCTAATGTGTAGAGAGATTCCATTCACGGAGCTGGAAAAGTCAGCTAATTCTCAATATTAAAAAAGAATATGTTTTGGCTCAGCGCCTGTGGCTCAACGGGCGCCAGCCACATACACCTGAGCTGGCAGGTTCGAATCCAGCCCGGGCCCGCCAAACAACAATGACGGCTGCAACCAAAAAATGGCCGGGCGTTGTGGCGGACACCTGTAGTCCCAGCTATTTGGGAGGCGGAGGCAGGAGACTCGCTTGAGCCCAGGAATTGGAGGTTGCTGTGAGCTGTGATGCCACAGCACTCTATCCAGGGTGACAGCGTGAGGCTCTGTCTCAGAAGAAAAAAAAAAAAAAGAATATGTTTTATATGTATTATTAACACATGAGACAGAGACATAAACACAGAACAGACTTGTGAGCTGAAAAGATCCCTAAAGACCTAATCTAACACTTAAAGACAGAAAACTCAGACTGCGAGGTAAAGGCCCCACAGTGTTAGGAAATAGATCACAGAAGCAGCCAAGAAGCCCAGTGTCCCACCCTCGTTTTCCATGTTTGAGACATGTAGTCAGAAGTCAGATTTTAAACTTGAATCAGAAGTCGGAGTTTAACAACTAAAAAGGTTAAAGTAAAAATTTTGACACAAATATAAAGAGTTAGAAACAGCATTTGTTTGGAAAATATTATAGAGCTCATTAATTAAAAACTAAAGTAAGATAAACCTCAAATACTAGTTAAACATTCACATCCTTATCTATTTAGATACTAAAAAGCTCAGTGTATTTTGCAATGTTTTTTTTTTTTTTTTATTGATTCCCTGAAGGTGAACTCTGAGTGCCAAAGCTTGGTAACGTCTTTGTTTTCTTTTTTTTTTTAATTTTGAGATAGGGTCTTGCGCTGTCACCTAGGACTGGAGTGCAATAGCGTCATCACAGCTCTAACTCCTGGGCTCACACCATCCTCCTGCCTCAGCCTGTCTACTTGCTGAGACTACAAGTGTATGCCACTATTCCCGGCATTTCAATTTTTTTTTTTTTTTTTTTTTTGGTATACACAGAGTCTTACTTTATCACTCTTGGTAGAGTGCTGTGGTGTCACACAGCTCACAGCAACTTCCAACTCCTGGGCTTAGGCGATTCTCTTGCCTCAGCCTCCCGAGTAGCTGGGACTACAGGCGCCCGCCACAACACCTGGCTATTTTTCTGTTTTGCAGTTCGGCGAGGCTGGGTTTGAACCCGCCACCTTTGGTATATGGGGCCGGCACCCTACTCGATGAGCCACAGGCGCCGCCCAGCATTTCAATTTTTTGAAGAGACAGGGACTTCCTTAGCCTGGTCTCAAACTCACAGCTTCAAGGAATCCTCCCACCTCCCTTCCAAACTGCTAGGATTATGTGACCTGATTACTTTTCTTTTGAGGATGTTAATTATGAACTTTTTTTTTTTTTTTTTAGAGACAGAGCCTCACGCTGTCACCCTGGATAGAGTGCTGTGGCATCACAGCTCACAGCAACCTCCAATTCCTGGGCTCAAGCGAGTCTCCTGCCTCCGCCTCCCAAGTAGCTGGGACCACAGGCGCCCGGCCATTTTTTGGTTGCAGCAGTCATTGTCATTTGGCGGGTCCGGGCAGGATTCGAACCCGCCAGCTCAGGTGTACGTGGCTGGTGCCTTAGCCCGTTGAGCCACAGGTGCCAAGCCAATTCTGAACTTTTTTAAATGGAATATAATAAAAAAAAAAAAAAACTCATGATTTATTAATTTAAAATAACTGATTTTCTGGCTTGGCACCTGTAACTCAAGGAGCTAGGGCACCAGCCATATACACCAGAGCTGGCAGGTGACGGGCGCCTGTAGTCCCAGCAACTTGGGAGGCTGAGGCAAGAGAATCGTTTAAGGCCAAGAGTTGGAGGTTGCTGTGAGCTGTGACGCCATGACACTCTACCCAGGGTGACAGCTTGAGACTCAAAATAAAATAAAATAAAATAACTGACTCTCTAATATTGCTGATTTACATAAATGTAGTTTGTTGTTGTTTTTGCAGTTTTTGTCCGGGGGCCAGGTTTGAACCCGCCACCCCCGGTATATGGGGCCGGTCACAGGTACTACTCAATAAATGTAGTTTTAAGATTCTTTTAACTTTAGGCTCGGCGCTTGTGGCTCAACAGGCTAAGGCGCCAGCCACGTGCACCTGAGCTGGCAGGTTTGAATCCAGCCTGGGCCCGCCAAACAGCAATGACGGCTGCAACCAAAAAAAAAATGGCCGGGCGTTGTGGCAGGCACCTATAGTCCCAGCTACTTGGGAGGCAGAGGCAGGAGACTTGCTTGAGCCCAGGAATTGGAGGTTACTGTGAGCTGTGATGCCACAGCACTCTCTCCAAGGTGACAGCTTGAGGCTCTGTCTCAAAAAAAAAAAAACAAGAATAAAAGATTCTTTTAACTTCAAAATTAAACGTTATTAAATAAATATAATATGGTATATAAATCATTTCATCTTTGCTAAAGAAATTTAATTTTTTTTTTTCTTTTGAGACAGAGTCTTACTATGTCACCCTTGGTAGAGTGCTGTGGTGTCACAGCTGACAGCAACCTCAAACTCTTGGGCTTAAGTGATTCTCTTGCCTCAGCCTCCCAAGAAGCCAGGACTACAGGCGCCTGCCACAACACCCGGCTATTTTGTTGTTGTTGTTGCCATTGTCATTGTTGCTTTAGCTGGTCTGGGCCGGGTTCAAACCCACCAGCCTTGGTGTATGTGGCTGGCACTGTAACCACTGTGCTACGGGCACCAAGCCAATATTTAATATTTTTTGTTCAGAACGTTGCTTAGAGTTATTCACATTTTGGAAAACTGAGTCCCAGACAGCAATGCTGGTCCCTGGTATTTGGATCACCAGTATACTTTGCATTGTGGCTGCAAGTCATTAAGAGTGGTATAGGATCCCTTTCCTTTAACCTGGATTCTCCCCAAAAGGATTTTAGTGATAAAGATGAATTAAATCCTTAAATTAGATTCTTCTCTGCCACCTCAAGTTTGACTTATTCCACTGATGAAATGAATTAAGTTTTGTTGTCTGAGTTCACCTACTAATTTAAACATGGATTATAGCAGCAGCATCATAATTACTACATTAATCTCCTCATTTTTAATTTAACTTCTAACTATTTATGCAGTGCTCCTAATTCACACAGCACCATACCCAGCTCCAAAAGGAATCAGAGGAATTGAATAAATTGCAGCTCTGGCTTCTGAGTGAGAGGGGTGAACACAGCATTTGGCTACACTGGTGTGAGTCTGCCTAAAAGGCCCATGCTCTAAGGAACGTGTTAGCCAGACTCCAAGCACCTACCTTCCGTACCAGAGAGTGGTTAGAAAAATGGGTTGTTCTTAGGGTCACCGACGGATGTGACACTTCTAAAACCTCAGCCACTTCTAAGCCATCTAGGGGCTCAGTAGAATAATAGTAAGTGAAGGACTTTTCCAAGTCATCTGGCTGTGAATCTTTCCTCTTCTGCAAAGATTGCTATTAAAATTTAAATAAATTGGGCAGCGCCTGTGGCTCACTGAGTAGGGCACCAGCCCCATATGCCGAAGGTGGCTGGCTCAAACCCGGCCTCAGCTGAACTGCAAAACAGAAAAATAGCCGGGCGTTGTTACGGGTGCCTGTAGTCCCAGCTACTCAGGAGGCTAAGGCAAGAGATTGCCTAAGCCCAGGAGCTGGAGGTTGCTGTGAGCTGTATGACGTGATGGCACTCTACCAAGGGCGACATAGTGAGACTCTGTCTCTACAAAAAAAAAAAAAAAAATTTAAATAAATTGCCTGTAATCCTAGCACCCCAGCACTCTGGGAGGCCGAGGCAAGTGGATTGCTTGAGCTCACAAGTTTGAGACCAGCCTGAGCAAAAAGTGAGACCCCATCTCTACTAAAAAATAGAAAAATCGAGGAAAGAGAATCGCTTGAGACGAAGAGAGAAGGTTGCTGTGAGCTATGACGCGACAGCACTCTGCCCAGGGTGACAGCTTGCAACTCTGTCCCAAAAAATAAATAAAATGAAATAAAATAAAATATAATAAATCGTACATTACATATACTTAGAAAGCTAAAAAAAAAAGTGTCAGTTGAAAAGACAGCAATATTTTACCACTGCTTAAGTAATTTTATTCAGAGAAGTCAACTTTTTTTTTTACTCTGTTAAATGAAGCATCGTGCAGATAGCCCAGAAAACCACTCTGACTCTAGACACTGGCCGCTCGAGAGTTCTCTCTGCAGCTCCATGGAGTTTAGAAAGCACGAACTTGGACTGGATCACATGTTTCGAAGTTCACTCTGAGCTGGTCTTTTGGTCAATAAGCAAGCTTTAGTAACACCTTCCCACATGCTGAGTTTCTAAAGGAAGCTTGAGGTAAATCCAGGAAGGAAAGCCCAGGTCCACCCTGGACAGATTGTCAGAAGACAATTGCAGGTCTCTTTTACATTTCTAAAGATTAAGTACTTTGGAAATCTTCAAATTATGTCAATTAAAATATCTAGCTCTTTTTTCCTTTTCTTTTTTCCATCTGTCTATAGAACTACTTTCTTCTTTGACATTTTCTCCCCCAGGCAACTTATTTTTGTTTTGTAAATAGTTAATACACTTACTTCCTTCACAAATCAAGGCAAACTAAAAATGTATACACTGAATAGTCTCCTTTCTGCTCCAGCCCCAACCAGTCTGATGCCATGGCAACACTTTATATTACTTCCTTGTTTATCCAACCCAGTAATTCTTCATGCCAACAGAAGCAAATACAAATGTATATCATTATTTTCTTCACTTTGTAACACCTGAAATACAAGGTTCTATATGTTTTTTTGTACCTTGCCTTTTAAACTTTTTACTTTTTTTTTTAGACAGAATCTCACTCTGTCGCCCTTGGTATAGTGGTGGTCACAGCTCACAGCAATGTCAAACTCTTGGGCTTAAGCCATTCTCTTGCCTCTGCCTCCCAAGTAGCCGGGACCACAGGTGCCCACCACAATGCCCGGCCATTTTTTGGTTGTAGTTGTCATTGTTGTTTGGCAGGTCCGGGCTGGATTCGAACCAGCCAGCTCCGGTGTATGTGGCTGGCGCCCTAGCCGCTGAGCTACAAGCGCCGAGCCTGTACCTTGCCTTTTAATAAATATGCCTGGACTTCTCTCTCAGTATGGAGAGATCGCCTTCATTTTTTTTTTATTGTTACATTAATAGCCTCATGCTGGATTATTTCTAATCTTTTGCTATGGCAACCAAAGTCACAAAGGATAACTCTGTTTCTAACATTTTTTGCCAGTATATCTATAGGAAAAAGTCCTATAAGTGGGATTGTTAGATCAAAGAACTTACCCACAAGTCCAATTTCAAGGCTAAGACATCTAAATCCAGGGATCGGTTGAGAATAAAACAGGGTAGTTACTCAATACGTGGTCCCTGGAGTAGTGCTGGTCTCTCATTGCAGAAACAGATAGGAATTAGATACTTTAGAGCAACTTTACCTTGTTGTGTCATCCAAATGAATGATCATTTTTCTAAGTGGTTCATTTTTATTTGTATTCATCTGAGAAAACTGGAAAGAAAAAATTACTTCTTACGGGTAAAATTATTTATAAAAATCAACGTTTCCAAAGTTATTGACAGCATCTTATCTAACGCAAGATTTCCTTTTGAATCATTTCAAACTCAGAAAGATTTGTTATCCAAACTTATGGAAAAGTAGTGGAAAAATAGAACTATCTCCAAACATCAAGGAACAAAACATAATTTGACTAAGCAAAAAGAGAGAACATATTGTAATAATTTAAGAGCAATTGATTTAATATGAGCATACTGGGGTGTGAGAGATGCTGTATCCAAAAAAAAAAAAAAGAAAGAAAAAGAAAAAGGAAAATGTTAGAAAGTCTATATTTTATAATCTATAATATCTTCTCCTTTTGGTGGGGAGAGAGACTGAGTTGTGCTTTGTCACACAGGCTGACGTAGAGTGACATCATAGCTTGTGGCACTCTCAAACTCCTAGACTCAATTGACCTTCCTCACTCAGTCTCCTGAGTAGCTGGGACTACAGGTTCATGCCATCACTCCTGAAAATTTTTTTTTTTTTTTGAGACAGAGTCTTACTTTGTTGCCCTTGGTAGGATGCCATGGCATCACAGCTTACAGCAACCTCAAACTCCTGGGCTCAAGCAATCCTCCTGCTTCAGCCTCCCAAGTAGCTGGACTATAGGCACCCGCCAAAATGCCCAGCTATTTTTAGAAACGGGGTCTCGCTCTTGCTCAGGCTGGTCTCAGACCCATGAGCTCAAGCAATCTAATCTAAGAGTCCAATCTTGGACTCCCAGAGTGCTCCCAGCTAATTAAAAAAAAAACTGTTTGTAGGCCAGAGAGGTGGTTCATGCCTGTAATCCTAGCACTCTGGGAACCTGAGGCAGGAGAATCCCTTGAGCTCGAGAGTTCAAGACCAGCCTGAGCAAGACCCCATCTCTATTAAAAATAAAATTAGCCAGGTGTGGTGGTGCACACGTGTAGACCCAGCTACACGGGAGGCTGAGGCAGGAGGATTGCTTGAGCCCAAGAGTTGGAGGTTGCTATGAACAAGGCTGAGGCCATGGCACTCTAGTTGGGGTGACAGAGTGACACTCTGTATCAGAATATATTTTTTTGTTTGTTTACAAAGATGAGGTCTTGCTATGTTGCCCAGGCTGGTCTTGAGCTCCTAACCTCAAAGGATCCTCCCACCTAAGTTTCCCAAAGTGCCAGGACTAGAGGCAGGAGCCACCTCTGTCAATAATCTTATTCTTTTAAATATACCTTTACTTTGCAATGTAGATCACCTGTTAGCACTGTACTACATTTATACAATTTAAATAAACACACACATTTTAGATGATGGCAGGGTCACTGTTTTTTATCCTAACAGGTATAAGATGAAAAAAGCTGATATGGAATCAACCTACATGTCCATCAGTAGATGAAAGGATAAGGAAAACGTGGTACATAACACAATGGAATGCTTCTGTAGACACGAAAATAAAAACCCACAAATCTTGTCATTTGCTACAACATGAGTGGAACTGGAGGACGTTATGGTAGTCAGAATAAGCCAGGCACAGAAAGATAAATATCACATGTTCTAACTCACACATGGGAGTTAAAAACGTGGTTTCATGGAGATAGAGACCAGAATTTATTTACTAGAGCCTGGAAAAGGCGAGGGAGGGTGTTGAGAGAGGCTGGTTAATGGTACAAACACACAGACAGGAGTAAGTCCTAGTGTTCAATAGCACACTAGGGCAACTATAAATATCAACAATGTATAGTGCATTTCAACATAGGTATGAGAGAGGATTTGAAGTGTTCCTAACACAAAGAAATGATGAATGTTTGAGGAGATAGATACCCTAAGTACTCTGATTTGATCAGTGTACAATGTATGCATGTATCAAAGTATCACAGGTATCTCAGTAACACGTACAATTATAACAACACATCAATAAAATATTTTGTTTTTAGAGACAGAGTCTCATTTTGTCATCCTCGGTAGAGTGCTGTGATGTCACAGCTCACAGCAACCTCCATCTCCTGGACTTAGGTGATTCTCTTGCCTCAGCCTCCCAAGTAGCTGGGACTACAGGCACCCACCACAACGCCCGGCTATTTTTTGCTGCAGTTTGGCCGGGGCCGGGTTTGAACCCGTCACCCTTGGTATATGGGGCCAGTGCCCTACTCACTGAGCCACAGGCGCCACCCCAATAAAATAATTTTTTAAGCTGGAAGGCCACTGGAGGGCAGGGACTGGGGACCACCACTGCATTCCTGGGGTCCACTGCAGTGTCTGACATAAAGTAAACCAAGAGCAGATATACGGCTATGTTAGAGCCTTAAGAATAAGCACCTACATCGATAGTCCAAGTGCTTCTACAGGTGTGGTTGCTAAATATTTAAGCTTCTAAAAAGAGTGATAGCATGAAACATCCTGTATCTGTCCTGCCATGGAGCTCTTATTCCAATAGAGTATTCTCATCTTCTGGAGTTGAAAAAGAAATTCAGAATCAGCTGCAGATTCAGTTACATGGATTAATCCTCCCAGGAAAATAAAGACTTCTCTAATCCACTGAAGGTAGTCACACTTTAACTTCTTTTAGAATACCATGATGGAAGCTAATGACTTTACGGGGGTGGGGGTGGGGGGCAGAAATGATTCATTTTAGAATGATTATACTGTGCTTAATATGTTAGCATAGCAGTATTCCCAGATAGTTTTTTGTTTGTTGGGAGGTTGGGCTTTGGGGGGGCAGAGTTAATACTTTGCATGAAATATCTTATTTTATAACCGTGGAATTGCTTTCTCTTTTGTCTTGTGATTTTTTTTGAGGTGAAATTTAAGTTTTTGTGTGAGTAGTACTGTTATACCTATCTTGAGTGTCTTGCTTGTACTATATCACATCATACCTTTGTTTAATTCTTAATAAACTGTTCACTTGTTAAAAAAAAAAAAAAGAAATGATTCATTTTAGAAAAACAAATAACTCTGGTCCTTTGAACTTATCTTGGTGATATCATTTACCTTTTCGTTAGTAATACTTTGACACACTCTGGGAGTTTTACAGCCTGGCAAGACCTTTCTAAAACACAAACCAGATCTGTCTGGAATAAGCCTGGCAAAGGTGGAATTAGTGGCATATGTATTAATATTTATTTCCAACCTGAATTCCAAATGACGTCAGTGCTAAGGACAGTGTTTCTTTGTACAGAAAGAGCTGACAAGGAAGCTATGGCATTTTCACACTCCATTGCACCAGTTACGCATGCACCTGTCTGCAACCTCCATTCACCTGAGCTCCTCTGACCAATACCAAGCCAGGCTCCTTCTGTTTCACTCCAGGAGCCTAGGGTAGCCCTTAGCACACAGTTGGTGCCCAATAAATGTTTGTGCAAAGGAAGGGAGGAGGGGGAATCTTTGGACCATATATTTGTTTTAATGTACTAAAGAAATGGGTGGAAAAAAAAAAAAGAAATGGATGGATGTAAGTGTTTTGAATATATAAAGAACACTCAAAATTCAACAACAAAAAGATGAATGAACCAAATTAAAAATAAAGAACATGAATAGATATTTATCCAAGAAGAAAGATGGCTAAATGGCCAAGAAAAACACAAAAAGATACTCAATGTCATTAGTCATTAGAGAAATGCAAATCAGAACCAAAAGAGGTATCACTTCCCACCTATTAGGATGGTTTTAACATTTTTTTAAGAGACAGGATCTTGGGTGACGCCTGTGGCTCATCAAGTAGGGTGCCAGCCCCATATACCGAAGGTGGCAGGTTCAAAACTGGCCTCGGCCGAACTGCAAAACAGAAAAATAGCCGGGCGTTGTGGCGGGCGCCTGTAGTCCCAGCTACTCGGGAGGCTGAGGCAAGAGAATCTCCTAAGCCCAGGAGTTAGAGGTTGCTGTGAGCTATGCGACGCCACGGCACTCTACTGAGGATGATAAAGTGAGACTGTCTCTACAAAAAAAAAAGGAACAAATCAATGTGTCAAAAAGGGACCCTTTTTTTTTTTTGAGACAGAGTCTCACCATGTCACCCTCAGTAGAGTGCTGTGTTATCACAGCTCACAGCAACCTCAAACTCTTGGGCTTAAGTGATTCTCTTGCCTCAGCATCCCAAGCACCTGGGACTACAGGTTTCCGCCACAACACTAGGCTATTTTTTGGTTGTAGTTGTCATTGTCGTTTGGCAGGCCTGGGCTAGATTCGAACCCACCAGCTCCGGTGTATGTGGCTGGTGCCCTAGATTCTGAGCTACAGGCACCAAACCAACGGACAGAATCTTGATATGTTGCTGGTCTCAAACTCCTGGGTTGAAGCAATCCTCCCCCCTACTTTGGCCTCCCAAATTTCTGGGATTACAGATATGAGTCACATGCCCCACCTAGGATGGTTTTAATTTCAAAAAAGAAAACAAAGCTGGGCGCAGTGGCTCACACCTATAATCTCAGCACTTGGGAGGCTGAGGCAGGTGGATTGCCTGAGCTCACAGGTTCAAGACCAGCCTGAGCCATAGTGAGACTCCCATCTCCAAAAAATAGCTGGGCGTTGCTGACGGCGCCTGTAGTCCAAGCTGCTTGGGAGGCCAAGGCAAGAGGATTGCTTGAACCCAAGAGTTTGAGGTTGCTGTGAGCTAAGACACCACAGCACTCCAAAAATAATAATAAAATTAAGTTAAATTAAAATACAAAAGAATGGCTCTGCGCCTGTGGCTCAACAGGCTAAGGTGCCAGCCACGTACACCTGAGCTGGCGGGTTCGAATCCAGCCCAGGCCCGCCAAGCAACAATGACAGCTGCAACTAAAAAAAGGCCGGGCATTGTGGCGGGCGCCTGTAGTCCCAGCTACTTGGGAGGCCAAGACAAGAGACTCGTTCCTCCAGGAATTGGAGGATTGCTGTGAGCTGTAATACTACAGCACTCTATCCAGGGTGACAGCTTGAGGCTCTATCTCAAAAAAATAAAAATAAAAATAAAATACAAAAGAAAAAAAAAATAAAGAAAGTAACAAGCGTTAGGATGTGGAGAAACTGGAATTTTCATACATTGCAGATGGGAATGTAAAATGGTACAGACACTGTGGAAAATAGTTTGGCAGTTCCTCAACATGGAATTACCAGATTACCCCATGACCCAGTAATTCTACTTCTAGCTAGGTACCCAAATAATTTAAAGCAGAGACTCAAAAAGACACTGATTCATAAATATTCATAACCACACTATTCCCAATGGATAGTGAGTGAGAATACAACTGATGAATCAATAAACAAAATGTGGCCCAGCCATACAAAAGAATGTCATTTGGTCATTAAAAAATGACATCCTGGGTTGGGTACAGTGCCTTGCAACTGTAATCCCAGCACTCTGGGAAGCCTAGGTTAGAGGATCACTTGAGCTCAGGAGTTCAACACCAGTTTGAGCAAGAGCCAGATCCCATCTCTACTAATAATAGAAAACTTACCCAGCCATGTGATCAGTGCCTGTAGTCTCAGCTGCTTGGGGGGTTGAGGCAGGAGGATCACTTGAACCCAAGAGTTGGAAGTTGCTGTGACTTTTGAGCTATGATGATCCCACTGCACTCTAACCTGGGGCAACAGAGTGAGATTCTGTCTTAAAAAAAAAAAAAAATGACATCCTGGGCGGCGCCTGTGGCTCAATGAGTAGGGCACTGGCCCCACATACCAAGGGTGGCGGGTTCAAATCCGGCACCGGCCAAACTGCAACAAAAAAATAGCCGGGCATTGTGGTGGGTGCTGTGGTGGGCGCCTGTAGTCCCAGCTACTCGGGAGGCTGAGGCAAGAGAATCGGCTAAGTCCAGGAGGTGGAGGTTACTGTGAGCTGTGTGACGCCACGGCACTCTCCCGAGGGCAATAAAGTGAGACTCTGTCTCTATCAAAAAAAAAAAAAAAAATGACATCCTGACATATGCTACAACACAAATGAACCTTGAAAACATTATGCTAAATGAAAGAAGGCAGGCACAAAAGGACACATAAGGTATGATTCCATTTATATGAAATACCAGGAAACAGAAAATCCCATAGAAACAGAAGGCAGATGGTTGGTTTCCAGGGGCTGACTAGGAAAGTAGGATAGAGAGGAGAAGAAAAGAAGACGGAAGAGCAGGAGGAGACACCCTCATTCCACTGCCCACACTCTATCCACAGCTACAAAATAACCAAACAGTTTTCAAATTATTTCAAAATATTCTTGGCTCAGCGCCCCTAGCACAGTGGTTACAGCACCAGCCACATACACTGAAGCTGGTGGGTTCGAACTCAGCCTGGGCCAGCTAAACAACGACAACTGCAACAACAACAACAACAAAATAGCCGGGCGTTGTGGCGGGTACCTGTAGTTCCAGCTACTTAAGAGGCTGAGGCAAGAGAATCACTTAAGCCCAAGAGTTAGAGGTTGCTGTGAGCTGTGACACTAGAGCACTCTACAGAGGGCGACATAGTGAGACTTTGTCTCAAAAAATAAAAAAAAATTCTTTAACAAGTATTTTATGATCGTGGCCCTAGGTATAATTACATTATCCTGGAGTTATTAGGCACAGATTTTGACCTCTCCTCTCTTACCAGCTGTGTGACGTTGGGCAAGTTACTTTATCATAGTGAATCTCAAAGTCTTTTTAGGTAATGGAGGTGACCTTGGGCAAGTCAATTCTTCAGACTTAGCTTATTTTACCAGTATATGTGGAGATCAGCCCATGGGCAAAAGACTCAGACAAGGCAGTTCACCAAAGTAGATACCCACGTGGCCAATAGGCATATGGAGAGATAATTAAAATCTTTATTCATCAGGAAATGAAAAATTAAAACCACAATTCGATACTACTACTTGCCTGCCAAAATTATTGGAAAGAAAAATGTTGTCAATCCAAAGTACTGTGAGGATATGGAATACTTGGAACTCTAATTTGTTGCGGGTGGGAATGTAAATTTCTCCAACCACACTGGAAAAGTGATATCTGTTAAAGCTGGGTATATGCATGCCCAGTAATCCTACTGCACATCCAGTAATCCCACTGCCAGATCTATTCTTTTTTTTTTTAACCTTCTGGTTAATATTTTTATTATAATATTTCCTTTTAAAATTCAAGACAAAAAAGAAAACAAAGACGACGGCCCCAGAAGGAATGCACAATTTGTTTAGTTTACAGCACAGAGATCCTTCTCTTAATGGGAATTGTGCTCTTGGTTTCAGCAATGAGTGAAGGAAAAAAGATCTTGCCCTTTTATAGTTCTGAGGGGAGGTGTAGGGTGTTCACATTAGTACGGTTGGATACGATATGCTCTCACTGAAACGCATCAAGGGTGGAAGGTCTTCCAGTCTCCATGGCGTCCACATGCTCCTGGTGTTAGTTCCAGATCTTCAAGAAGCTGTCCCGGGATCCTGTTGCTACAGCCATGCTGTCATCAGTCACCCCCAGGCAGCTGACGCAGTTGTCATGTCCAGCCAAAACACCTGCCCGGTCGGCTTTGGGTGCGTCCCACATGTTGCAGTTGAAATCATCGTACCCAACGAGGAGGAGGCGCCCGCTCTTGGAGAAGGAGACGGAGGTCATCCCACAGATGATGTTGTTGTGGGAGTAAGTCATGAGCTCCTGGTGTGCACGGAGGTCAAACAGCCTGCAGGTCGCATCATCGGAGCCCGTGGCAAATGCATTGCCATTTGGAAAGAAACAGATGGCATTGATGTCAGACTCGTGGCCAGTGAAAGTTTGTCGGCACATCCCTTCTCTAACATCCCAGACTTGGCTGAAGCATCACAAGCACCAGAGACAAACAGTCTGGTGTCAGGAGCAAGAGAAAGGCTGATGACATCTCCAGTGTGTCCAGTGAATGTGGTTGTCTGCTGGCCAGTCTCGATGTCCTACAGGGCACATGTGGTGTCCCCAGAGCTGGTGACAATCTGATTGTCATCCAGGAACCGGCAGCAGGACAAGTAACCACCGCAGGCCACATAGTTTCCAGAAGGGGCATATGCACAAGTCATGGCCCAGGAGGAGCTCAGAGGGATGGCGTGGACCTTGTTTGTGGTGTAGCTATCCCAGATGGTAAGTTTGCCATCCTGTGAGGCGCTGACAAGAAGCCTGGAGTCTGTGCCCCAATGCATAGCATAGATCTTGGCCAAGTGCCCTCTCAGCGTTCTCCTAGTGCGCATTTGAATTCTTCCCACAGGATCAATGTTGTTTGTGATCTGAGAGAGAGTTGCATCTGCACATGCTTTTCTAGCATCTCCAATTTGGTTTTTAAGCTGTTCGGCCTCCTGCTGTAATTGGTCAAGTTCACTCATCTTCTGATCTTAGTGCTCTTTAACGCCACCTCAAAGAACTGAGATCTTAATTCAGAAGTGTTTCTGGTCTGGTCTTCAATACATGTAAATTTGTCTGGCCCCAGGACGCCACTTGTCCGCCAGATCTATTCTTGAAGGAAATATGAAGATACATTAACCAAAAGACATGTACAACACAGTTATGGCATAATGGCCCCAAACTGGGAAATATTCAATCACCTATCAACAGAATGCATAAATAAGTTGCAATATTCATGGCACAGTAAAATTACCAGTGGTAAACAGGAATGAAGAATCTACAACTGTATGAAACAACATGGGTGAAACATAATGTTGGGCAAATAAATACAGAAACAAGAGACTGTGTATTGTATGATTCAGTTTTTTTTATTTTTTTGCAGTTTTTGGCTGGGGCTGGGTTTGAACCCGTGACATCCAGCATATGGGGCCAGCGCCCTACTCCTTTGAGCCACAGGCACCACCCGATTCAGTTATTTATTTATTTATTTATTTTTATTTTTATTTTTTGAGAGACAGAATCTCACTTTATCACCTTGGTAGAGTGCTGTGGCATCACAGCTCACAGCAACCTCCAGCTCTTGGGCTTAGGAGATTCTCTTGCCTCAGCCTCCGGAGTAGCTGGATCTACAGGTGCCCGCGACAACACCTGGCTATTTTTTTTTTTGCGATTTGGCTGGGGCTGGGTTCAAACCCCCCACCCTTGGTATATGGGGCCAGTGCCCTACTCACTGAGCCACAGATCCCGCCCATGATTCAGTTTTTATAAATACAAAAGCAGACACAACTACCCACACTATTAGAAGCCAGGGTAGTGGTCCCCCTTGGGGAAGATGATTACTAGAAGGGACACAAGGGGTTCTGGGGTGCTGGTGATAATTTCTTGAACTTGGTGCTGATTATATAGGTTTGTTCCATTTCTGGAAAATGCCACGAAAGCTGTACACATCTGATATATCCAGTTTTCTGAATGTTTATTATGCTACAAAGAAAATATTTTTTTTTAGACAGAGTCTCACTCTGTTGCCCAGGCTAGAGTGCTGTGGCGTTAGCCTAGCTCACAGCAATCTTAAACTCCCAGGCTCAAGCAATCCTCCTGGCTCAGTCACCCAAGTATCTGGGACTACAGGCGCCCACCACAATACATGGCTAATTTTTCTATTTCTAGTAATGACAAGGTCTCCCTTTTGCTCAGGCTGTTCTCAAACTCCTGAGCTTAAGAGCTCCTCCTGTCTCTGCCTTCCACAGTGCCAGGATTGATTACAGGCGTGAGCCATTACAAAAAAATTTTTTAAATAAAGTAGTTAGGCTAGGGTCAGCATCTTTAACATCTTTTCCAGTTTCAACTTGAGTAACCACCACCATCACTGTGCCAGGCACTAAGTTAAGTGCTTTCCATACAACTGCCTTCTCTCTCTTTTTTTTTTTTTTAATTGTTTTGCAGTTTGGGGCAGGGCCTGGGTTTGAACCTACCAGCTCTGGCATAGGGGGCTGGCGCCCTACTCCTTTGAGCCACAGGCACCGCCCGTAACAACTGCCTTCTCTATCATCCTCAGAGGTGGGCATTATGGTAAACTGTAATACAAAGACAGCAGGAACTTGCTAAGGTCAACATATCTACTGAAGGCTGGAAGTGATTTTCTTTCTTTTTTTTTTTGAGACAGAGCCTCAAACTGTCACCCTGGATAGAGTGCCGTGGCATCACAGCTCACAGCAACCTCCAATTCCTGGGCTCAAGTGAGTCTCCTGCCTCCACCTCCCAAGTAGCTGGGACTACAGGCACCTGCCACAATGCCCGGCCATTTTTTGGTTGCAGCCGTCATTGTTGCTTGGCGGGCCCGGGCTGGATTTGAACCCGTCAGCTCAGGTGTACGTGGCTGGCGCTTTAGCCCATTGAGCCACAGGCGCCGAGCCTGGAAGTGATTTTCAATGCAGCCAGCCCCGTTTCTGCACACTGTGCTATCCCACCTTACCTGTCCTCCTTGCTAGCCACAGGCACAGGCACGTAGGAAGGGCTAGGTGTGGAGAGTGCCTTCCTCTGGGTGACACTCCTTATCTCCACAGTGAATCCACAGAGCGTCTCCATGTCCTCTCACCCTCTGAGCCTTCCTTGGGCTCCAGAGCACTTATTCCTCTTTCTCTGTTTTTGTTTCCCTGAATCCCTTTTAAGTCTTAGATGTTTCCCTTCAACTGACCCCCCCTATACAAGAGAATTTCCACTTTGAAATGTAGTTAACGATTACTGAAGAATTTCTTCTATCACCCAACTCATAAATTTAAAAGCTGGTTAAATCGGACGGTACCTGTGGCTCAGTGACTAGGGCGCCAGCCCCATATTCCAAGGATGGCAGGTTCGAACCTGGCCCCAGCCAAACTGCGACAAAAAAATAGCCGGGCGTTGTGGCAGGTGCCTGTAGTCCCAGCTACTCGGGAGGCTGAGGCAAGAGAATCACCTAAGCCCAAGAACTGGAGGTTGCTGTGAGCTGTGATGCCACAGCACTCTACCAAGAGCGACAAAGTGAGACTCTGTCTCAAAAATAAAAAAAGGCAGTTAAATCCCTTCATGAAAGTTATTTCTAAAAAGACAAACATATAAATTAATTTGTCCCCATAACATGGACTGAGGGTGAGAAAAGCTCTCCCTAAATAAGACTTCCTGGTTACAGTTTCAAGTGGAATCTAAAATGGACACTATTAACATCAGAAATCTATGGCCAGTCTGGCCTAGTGGCTTACACCTGTAATCCTAGCACTCTGGGAGGCCCAGGCAGGTGAACCACCTGAGCTCAGCAGCTCAAGATCAGCCTGAGCAAGAATCCTGTCTCTACTAAAATTAGAAAAATTAGATGTTGTGTCAGGCACCTGTAGTCCCTGCCACTCGGGAGGCTAAGGCAAAATGACCACTTGCAAGAGTTTGAGGTTCCTGTGAGCTGTGATGATGATGCTGTGGCACTCTGCCCAGGGCAACAGAGTGAGACTGTGGAAAGGGAAGGGGGAGGAGGGGAAGGGAAGGAAAGAAATCTATGGCCAATGGATGGCACAAGTCTGAAAGGTTATCCATGACTATCAGGCTCCGTTTGGGATATTTTTTAAAAACTCATAAAGAGGGCGGCGCCTGTGGCTTATTGAGTAGGGCACTGGTCCCATATACAAAAGGTGGCAGGTTCAAACCTGGCCTCGGCCGAACTGCGAAACAGAAAAATAGCCGGGTGTTGTGGTGGGCGCCTATAGTTCCAGCTACTTGGGAGGCTGAGGCAAGAGAATCGCCTAAGCCCAGGAGTTGTGAGCTGTGTGCTATGTGATGCCACTGTACTCTACTGAGGGCAATAAAGTCAGACACCGTCTCTACAAAAAAAAAAAAAGAAAGAAAAACTCATAAAGAAAAAAAAGGTAAAGTAAGGCTAGGAAGTTAATGTTCCAGAAATCCAATAGGTAGATGTTGATTTAATTAGTATCCACTAATTAAAATTGTGAAGATGCTTTTCTTTTGCTATGAAAATGGCTCTAATTGTGTCTGTATATCCCACCTGCAAATGTGGATAAATCTAGCATGAGTCTGGAAAGCATGGCCTAAGAAAGAGTGTTAGGGTAGAAATATGCTCTATTTGGGGATGATAGCTGATGGGTGCATGGGTTATGAAGGAGACATATGTACATCCTCTGATAAAGATAAAATTATTTAAAACCGTTGCTAATAGACAACAAGGAATAATTAAACAAGAAATCAAAGAAAACTTATTACAAAAAGAATTTATTAGACAGACACACCAATAAATTGAGTCTAAGGATTTGGTTGGAAAGCCACTGGGCCTTTTAAAGCAGCAGAAGTTCAAAGTCACACGCCTCAAGCATTACTCCATGACAGTTTGTGGAAACGAGGGTCAGGAATTACAGGATCATGCCAGTCCACAGAGGAGCCTCCTACCTCCCCTCCCCACCCCGTGCCATCTTTTTAACTGAAGTCCTTGATTCTACCATCTGAGAGAACTGGAATTAAATATTTCCCTCTTATTACAGAAATTCAGCTTTGTTATAGAGTTTGCCCTGTGCACTTCACTTGCCTGTTCATACACCTGGATTAGCGCCTTTGGGAACCGAACAAGCAGTTATTGAAGAAGTGTTTACCAACATGCAAAGTGAACAAAATAAAATTCTCCATTACAGTAACTGCCTTTTTAATCTCATCTAGCACCAGTTGTCTTTTAGAAGGTTATAATGTGTTGTTTGGGCATATTTTTCTTTTTAGGATAGAAAGGAGTCTAATTAGTAAGCAATACATAATTAGACATTTACTCTCAAAATTTATGACTCAATTATGAAGTCTTAATTTAGGAAAAAGGTGGGTATCTTCCATCATTCCTGATAATAGAACTAGATATTTCAAAATTATAACAAATGTGTTCCCAATACCAAACAGTGTGCTTTTACTTTGAAGACATTGCTCATTAAATTTAATTGTTAACCACATAGGCTACAAAGAAATACCCAGGAATATGGTATTCATACAGATCTCAGCTGGCCACAAGTAATCAAAGTGAGGATGAAACATGTAAGACATAGTTGGGAATCCCTGGGTTTCTGAGACGTAGGCTACAAGATCCTATTACATAGAAAACTAAAGGAAGAGCATTCCAAACAAAACTGGCAAGTTAAATTTTTGGAAGATCTAAATTTTTTTTTTTTATTTGTTAGAGACAGAGTCTCATTTTGTCGCTCTCGGTGGAGTGCCGTGACGTCACACAGCTCACAGCAACCTCCAACTCCTGGGCTTAGGCAATTCTCTTGCCTCAGCCTCCTGAGAAGCTGGGACTACAGGCTCCCGCCACAATGCCCGGCTATTTTTTTGTTGCAGTTTGGCTGGGGCCAGGTTTGAACCCGCCACCCTCAGTATATGGGGGCTGGCGCCTTACCGACTGAGCCACAGGTGCAGCCCAGATCTAAATTTTTTTAAGGGAGATAATAAAAGTAGCAGTTAGAATGTATGTTCATGTAAGTTCTTGCAGTTGAATCTGTTAGGAACATGGGTTTGGTTTCCATGGTAGCTCCTTACACGCAGGAAGAAGTATCACTTTCACAGCACCATACCAGGAAAGTCTGTTTGGAACAAGAATTGCTTTCAAGTCAGAATCCTAGATGAAGATCTAAAAACGCTGAGTTTGTGCTTTTAAAAAATAGTCCAAATGTCCATATGTAGCGTGTGCTGGTGGGGCCAGCTCTCTCCAAAACTGGCTCACTATTTGGGAGCCCAGGAATTACTGGGACAGATAGATTAGTCAAGACTGAAGTTTTAAAATATCAAATATCTCAAATCAAAATAGGCAGCCTCCTGCATAGACTCCGTGATATTAGCTGAGCCATGACTCCCTTATTATTTTTATGCATTTGGGATCACCGTGAGGTTTAACCCAAGCTGTTCTCAAAACGTGCAGTGTAGCAGACCTGTGTCTACATTAGCAGCCAAGTCAGTTACCAAACTGGGTTACCCTTCCTAAACAAACTTGAGGCCTACTCAGAAAAATAAGGTACCCACTCTCTCAGGAATAACCTGCGGAGAGTCTGTTTGGAATGAGTGTCGTGCTCCAATCCAAATCTTAAATAACCATCTAAAAACGTTGAGTTCTATGGATTTTTAAAAACAGTCCATTTCACACTGGCGATTTGTGCATGGGCCAAGCTCTCCTAGCTTCATTGAGTATTTGGAAGGAATCCTGGGTTTGGGCCAATAATCAAGTATGAAGTGGACGCAGTCGGCTACGAAAGGGGACGCTCCATACCCTCTGAGTGAGCTAGAACCTTTGCAGATGCCTCTTGACTGCGCACAGCTGACGGGCAGGGCACCCAACACCTTCAAAAAAGAGCCCTTGAACTGAATTAAACCTGGTCAAAAGTGAAGACCAAGGTCCAGAATAATCTGAGGTCTGTCTCCGTATCTGGACACTTTTTAAGATAATAGGTCCCTGACCCCTTTGTGGCCCTCGTGGACCTAGGGCGTGCACGGGCAGAAAGGGGTGCGCCCGGAGTCCGCGGCCGGCTTCTGCCCGCCCCCTCGTGGCATCTCCGGGCAGCTGGAAGAGCAGGGGCGCGCTGACACCCGCGCGCCAGGAGGGGGCGGTCCTTGCGCAGCGGCGCCTTCCTTCGAGGAGCCGGCACACGATTACGCCCGGCCCTGGCGAATCCCGGCCAGGTGGGGGCCCGGAGGGGCTGTGGTTCATAGGTGTGGAGCGTAGAAGGGGGTCAAGTACGAGGGCCCGAGGAAGGGTGCGAAGGGGCTCCCGGCGGCGGCGGCAGTCAGCGGGAAGGAGGTGGTGGCCGGGAAGAGGACGTTGGCCGCCGAGTAGGAAGGGAAAGTCTGAAAGGGCAGAACGCCAGGGCCCGGCGGGCCGGGGCTGCCCCCTGCGCCGCCGCCGCAGGACCCCGCTGCGGCCCCGGGCGTCCCGGGCTGGGCCGCGCCGCCCCCCGCCTGCGCCGCACCGTCAGCGCCCGGGTTCTGCTTCTTCCACTTGGTCCTGCGGTTCTGGAACCAGATTTTGACCTGCGTTTCCGTGAGGCTGAGCGACAGCGCGAGGTTCAGGCGCTCGCACACCGACAAGTAGCGCGTGGCCCGGAACTTGTTCTCCAAGGCCACCAGCTGCTCATAGGTGAAGGCGGTGCGCGCGCGCCGCGGCTTGGCGCAATTGGGCTCTGCGCGCCGGCGCCGGCGCCGGGGTCGCGGGGAGCCGGGCGAGCCCGGGGATTCCGCGGGGCCGTCCCCGCCGTCCGCGCCGCGCTCCCCAGCCACCGAAGCCCCGGCCCGGGCCTCCGGAGAGCGCGCCGGGCCGGCCACAAAGCGCGCAGCCCGCTCCCGCCGCCGCGGCCGTCCTGCGTCCTCATCCTCCTCTTCGGCCTCGGAGCCCTCCAGCGGGGACTCCGGACCGGCGCCTCGACCCGCAGCATCTAGGGGAGAAGGGGACCGTGACCAGAAGCCTGAAACGACACGGCCAGTCCGGGTGCCCAAACCGCCACAGAGCTCGCGGCTCTCCCCAAGCCAAACCTCCAGTTCTGCTCCTCTCCCCACACCGCGCTTCCACACCCCGGACAGTACATTTTCGCAAGCCACTTAGGGGTACGTTATCCCCTAGCTCTTTATGAATCTGCCAAAAAATAGGCGTCCAAGCAGTACTTGTGAAGTGAATGAATGATACCCCTCATTAAGAAAGAATAGGGACCCTATTGGGGTCTATTGGGCAGCCACATGGGGGGTAGGGACATCTTACGTTAAGACACCGAGAAGTCAAGCGCGGTTAGGGTTGTGCCTCCCCAGTCCCTATAAGTCTATTTTGGTCTAACGCTCTTCTCAATTAACAAAAAGTTATTAGGCTCTTCGCTTACCCCGCCCCCCGCCCTTTAAAGTGAAATTCCCCCTTTCCCATCTTCTCTCTCCCGCCGTGTTAATAGAGTTTCAGATTTGTGCGGGGCCGGATCGATAGATGTCATCTATTAAAGGTAAGTTTTAATCGAACAATATTAGGATCAGACAGGGAAAGGGGGTTTGAAGTCGGTACCTGCAAGCTGTGGGCAGGAGATATGCAGGCGCCAGTAATAGAATATCGATCACGAGGGTGGGGGCAGGGGAGAACGGCCCCTCGGAGAGAAGATCGGCACAATTACTAGGCCGCCTGCCCGGGTCCAAGCGCGGCCGCCAGAGGCGCCCCGGGCCCCAGGCAATCACCGCCAAACTTGAAGGGAGCAGGGGACTGTGAGACGCCCAGTCTCCCCAGGGACCTGAACTCCTGACCCTCCAGGGAACCTCGCGCCCAAGCCTCACCCAGCATAAGTCCTGTTTTCACCCTTCCTTTAACCACAACTTTGCTGGATCCTTCGTCAGGTATCCGCGAGGGTTATGAGTAAGCCAAAAGGGTTTCGAGGAGAAGGTACTAAGAGCTTCCCATTACCGCACCCACGCCTCGACCCCCGCCTGGATGAAGCGCTGGGTCTGGTGAGTGAGCGTGTGAGGCAGCCTTGTCTCTGTGGGTGTCTCCGGGTGGCTGGACGTAGGCACCTGACCTCGCTACTCGGCGACACCAGGGCACAAGTCTCAGCTTCAGCTCTCTCATCCATAAAATGCGGGTGGTGATAACGATGTCTACCTAGAAGGTTCCAAAGTTTTTCATCACCTTTATTCCAGCCCAGGACCTGGCACGGGGGCAGAGCCTTAAATGCCGGATAAGTAAGTGAGCCTGGCAAAGTGGCGCTGGGTGTTAGCTGTCCCTGTGAGCAGAGGCGGGTGAGCAAGGAGGGGGCTTCCGTGGCAAATCCCTGTCCCGGAATGCTAAGAGCCTCCTCTCCACCTCAGTCCAATTCCGAGACAGGGGCTACACTTAGTACCTGGCCTAGTTGCGCCTTCTGTGTTTGGGGAGGACGCCGTTCAGGGCCACTCATCCGGGCCTTGCTATTCCCCCCACACCACCGCATCATCCAGACAGGGGCCGCCTCGCATTCTTACCAGGGGTCTCCTGCTGTCGACCCATGTCCCCGGAGCGGCCGTCCTTCCCCGCTTCGACCTCCGCCAAACTTTTCTTGGCTTCCCGGGGAGCGAGGCGCACGGCCGGGAGCGCAGCGCGGTTGAATTTCTGCGGGTCCAGGATGTCCAGGACCGAGAAGGAGATCTTGTGGTGGGACGGAGCCGCCTTGGCCCCGCCGTCCTGCCATGCCAGCATGCCCGCTACTGGGGCCGGCAGCGCAGGGTCCGGTACGGCCGTCCGGCTTGCCTTCGGCCGAGGCTTGGCCGCAGCTCTCAAGCCGGGAGCTGGGCTCGCTCAGCCAAGAGAGACTGAGGAAGGGGCGGGGAGAGAGCCGCGGGGGACTGCGCGCCGATTGGCACTCGCGCGCCCGGACTGGCCTCGGGACTACCCGGCGCCGCGCTGGGGGCGCTTACCTAGGCTAGGGGGAGGCTCCGCGCGCCCGGTGCGCGTGCCCGTGGGGATGGTGCCGTCCGCCCCTCTCGCCTCGGTCCCGAGACCCGCGCAGGGCGCGAGAACGGCTTCCATCCCGAGGAACCTCCTTGCACACACACGCCCTTCTCTAACTTGAGTTTTTGCTCTGTCCCGGGTGTTTCCGTCTCTGATTTGGCGATGAATCAAGACCGAGAGCTGAGCACTTCAGGGCAATGCTCAGCACATCTCTTGCCCCGCCAGTGAATCACAGTAACAGCCTCAGACACGGTTCCCTCGAATTAAAAAGCGAGCCTCTTCTTTTCACCGTTTACAGTATGCAAAGCCTCTGGGCTTGCGCGATCCCTTGATTCCCTGAGCATCCTCGTGCGGGAGGCATCTGGTGAGGCACAAATCACTGCCCCCGTTTTAAAGATGGGGAAATAGAGGTTCAAAGAGTAGACGGGATTTGTCCAAGGATATTGTTAGTTGGAGACAAAGTCTCCGTTCCAACCCAGATCTTCTGCTGGACCAATGCTTTTTTTCAGTAGAAAAAAAAAAAAGAAATAGAGGAAGAAAATCCTGCACGGTGTTGGAGTCTTTCCAGCTGAGTCAGAGGCCAGCAATGGTTTTAGAGAGATGACTATGCATTTGTGCGTTGGAAACATCAGTGCGAGTCCAGAGCCACGTGAGATGGCTCAAGGTGGCTACCTTGGTTTACTGTGACCCCAAGCACACCCCTGGATGCCCTAAAGTCAGACCACTTCACAGTCAGAAATTCCATCACTTGCAACAGAAATCGAGTCTCTCCGGGTCAGGTTGCATCTCTGACCTCCATCCCCTCCCAGCCCCTAAAAGAAGGAAAAGGTTAAAAGATGCTTGTCTGGTTTGAATTTAAGGTGATAGAAGAGGTACAACTGAAATGGTCCCATCTGCCCTGCCAAGTTCCCTGGGATGTCAAACATCAGTGGTCTGGGGAAGATTCCACTAACCACGCCCATCCTAACATTTCCTCCTTTGTCACTTGGAGAGCATATTGCAGCCTGAGAGCACTAAGCAAATTCCGAGACTTCTAGCCCACAGCCACCTCTTAAGTCTGCTGTTCCTTTATTCCCAGCTCCATGGGGTTTCCGAGCAATGCCTTGGCAATTAATATTGTCTGAGCAGGTAAGAAGAAGGGAGAGGAGAATCCTTCCCAGGAAAGTGCAGGGGGCTGCTAATCCCATCTGTTACTGAAGAGGCATCCTTAGAGGCCAGCTCCTTGTAGCTTTTCTCATTCAAACCTTTCTGCCCCTCCCAGCGGCGGCTACCATATTCCCTGTGGACTTTAAAGCCCTGCCAAAATTCAAGCCAGCTCCAGTCCTAAAGTGAAGATGGATTGTGCTTTTAAAGCTCAGGAAAGGAAGTGCCCTGCCCAAACCCCCTGGACCACCTCCCTCCCAAGGGAACGTATACCATGGGAAAACCAAGGTATGGGATGGCCCTGGAACTAAAAGGTGACCCCCAGGAAGGAACCGAGACCCCAAATCACAGAATCTTCCTGAAATACAGATGGGGTACTTTGTTTTCTGTTTTGACAACTTTCTCACCCAATTCTCTCTTGATTTTTTCTTTACCTTCCTTTTTCTTTCTCCCCCCTCACTCTATTCATCCTAGTCCCTTTTACCTTTTTCTACCCGTGTTTATATTTGTTTGTACTTAGGTTTTTCAGGGTAGCTAGGAATAGATTTCCTTAAGATAGCTCAGAATGGAAATATATGGCCTCCCACAGTCTCTCTTATTACTTTCTCCTGTAAGAAGCCTTGAGATGGCTCAGCGCCTGTGGCTCAACGGGCTAAAGGCACCAGCCACGTACACCTGAGCTGGTGGGTTCGAATCCAGCCCTGGCCCGCCAAACAACAATGGTGGCTGCAACCAAAAAATGGCCGAGCGTTGTGGCGGGCACCTGTAGTCCCAGCTACTTGGGAGGCAGAGGCAGGAGACTCGCTCGAGCCCAGGAATTGGAGGTTGCTGTGAGCTGTGGCACTCTATCCAGGGTGACAGCTTGAGGCTCTGCCTCAAAAAAAAAAAAAAAAAAGAAGCCTTCAGATGCTTTTCACAGGCTGGCAGACTGGCATTCTAGAGGCATGCCCCAAACCGGAGGCACAAGGAAGGCCCAGACAGGCATGAGCATCCCAAACCTGAAATATTTTCATTGAACTTTATAGATCTCCTCAAAAATTTTTGTTTCAATTATGTGAGTCATCTTTCCCTTGAGGTCTGCAGATGTTAAATATAAGAAAGATACCCCCGCCCACCAAAGGAAGAAGCAACAAATTGGAGAGAAAGCCAAAAACATATACAGACCATATTCTTTAACCTCTCAATTTTTTTTTCTTTTTTTGAGACAGTCTTACTATGACATCCTCGGTGCTCTCAGTAGAGTGCCTTGGTGTCACAGCTCACAGCAACCTCAAACTCTTAGGCTTAAGCGACTCTCTTGCCTTAGCCTCCCAAGTAGCTGGGATTACAGGTGCCTGCCACAATGCCTGGCTATTTTTTTGTTGTAGTTATTGTTGTTTAGCAGGCCTGGGCTGGGTTCCAACCTACCAGCCTGGGTGTATGTGGCCGGCACCCTACCCACTGAGCTATGGGGGCCACCCTAACCTGTCAATTTTTTTTTTTTTTTGAGATGGAGTTTTATCTTGTCGCCCTCGGCAGAGTGCTGTGGCATCACAGCTCACAGCAACCTCCAACTCTTGGGCTTAGGCGATTCTCTTGCCTCAGCCTTCCGAGTAGCTGGGACTATAGGCGTCTGCCACAATGCTGGCTACTTTTTTTGTTGTTGCACTTTGGTGGGGGGCTGGGTTTGAACCCGCCACCCTCAGTATATGGGGCCGGCGCCCTACCCACTGAAGCCACAGGTGCCAACCTAACCTGTCAATTTTTAAGAACTCCTTTTTTTTTTAGTTTTTGGCCATGGCTGGGTTTGAACCCACCACCTCCGGCATATGGGGCCTACTCCTTTGAGCCACAGGCGCCGCCAAGAACTCCTCTTAATAATTTTTAAATTTTTCTTGCCGTCTATTTTTTTAGTAGTTCTGATCGGTGTGTTCAGGGCATGGCAAGGTTATGTGAACTCTCACGCTTAGTACTTGGCTTCAGGCAACAGATAACACAGGACACTCTGCTGTGTCCCCCATTCACTTTGGAGGAATAGAAATAGTCTCTCTTATCCACCTTAAAGAGAAGCCTCCTACCCAAAGAATAACATACATGCTTCAGTTTGGAGGAGCATGGAAGGAAAAGTCCTAGGAGAATTTTTTTCTGGCCACCTGTTTTTTAAAAGACCAGGTGGCAGTGAGGCCTCTTTTTTGGGTTCAACTTGACGATGCATTTGACGTCTTAACATCCTCACTCAAGTATTTATACCCAAGACGTTCCTATGTGATACATATGTCCATATCTAGTAAGCCAGCTTCCCGTTTCACATGGACTTTGTGTGTGTGTGTGTTCAGTGTGAGCATTAACATTCTGCCTGAGTGCTGTCTTTAAATTGCTTTGATGCTAGGTGGGTTCCAACCCTGACCTGTCCTGATGGCAAGTGATGCCTGTAACAAGCTTGGGATCAATATTCATAGCGGGTGTCCTGGGCTGATAACACTATCCAAGACAATGTTCACTATCAGTGCAGACAGCTGAGATATTGCGCCATTAGGGATGTTGTGTTAAATAACCTGATCCATTTCTGGGGCTATTTAATGAATTTCACTGTTTAGATAGTATCTTTAAGGAGAAGGCAAAGGCTATTCTGGAGGCACCGATGCAAATCAATGGTGCCAACCTTCCTGAGCTATTCTCCAAACAAAGTGGCCTATAATTCCAGCACAGCCTTGAGGAGCGGCTGCCCGTGCCATGAATAGTGTTAACAATGGAAAGAATGTGAAGTTTATGCAGAAGGAAGGAGGGTGATATTATGAGCCATGTTAAAGTTACCTTAGATAACATCTTATGTTCCTGAAATAAAATACAACTGAAATTCTCTAGGTAAAACCCCAAGGTTTGAGCCAGCCCTCAAGGGATGACAAAAAGACAGTTTCATAAGGCAGAGCTTGCTGACAAAAAAGGGAGACCTCCACTGTGGGATCGCCTTGCTGGCAGTCCCTTTCCTCTGGACCTCAGCCAGGTTTCTCCAAGAGGTGCATCTTCTACTCAAGTTGGTCTGTAAAATGGGAGGGGGAGACACTAGATTTTAAAAGGAAACCCCAGATAGCAGAACCAGTTGTTTGTTTACTTGACTCTGCATCCCTTGTAGCTGGAGAGTTCATTTACAATTAAAGGCTAGCATTTACCATTTCCCACCAGAGCTTTGAACTCTGGCTGCCAAGCAGAGCAAGGATTCCTTTCAAAAACCCACCTCTGAGACTTCAATCCATGAAAGCTGAGTTCAAAGTATAGCCTTCCCACCTGTGCCCAAACTACAAACAAAATTAAAATGTTTACTTAAGATACTTTGCTTTAAAATACCAGTACATCATCTTGGAAATCCGAAACCCAACTTCTTTATCGTGGAATTACAGAGAAAACATCAAAGATAGTGATAAAACCATAGTGGTTATATTGGCAAGTAAAACACATGTTAATTGGTCCGGGTAATAATACTGAATATTAACAATAATAGCTGCTCTTTCGGGCAGCACCTGTGGCTCAGCGAGTAGGGCGCCGGACCCATGTGCCAAAGGTGACGGGTTCAAACCCAGCCTCAGCTGAACTGCAAAACAGAAAAATAGCCGGGCGTTGTGGCGGGCGCCTGTAGTCCCAGCTACTTGGGAGGCGGAGGCAAGAGAATCGCCTAAGCCCAGGAGTTGGAGGTTGCTGTGAGCTGTGTGACGCCACAGCACTCTACCGAGGGCGATAAAGTGAGACTCTATCTCTACAAAAAAAATAGCTGCTCTTCCTTGAGCATTTGTTCTGGACCAGGCACTGGGCTAAACTTTTTGCACATGTTATTCCATTAACCCTCCCAAACCTCACAAAGTGGGTACTATAATTATCCCCAAGTTACAAATGAGAAAATGAGCTTAGGTTAAGGAACTTGCCTACAATGCAGCTGTGGGAAGTGGTAGAGCTGAGATTTGAACCCACGCAGTGAGATTTTGGAACCCTAGTCCAGTTCTTATCAAGAAACTGAATTCCTGCCCCAGGATGAAATCCAATTGCAAACATTTATCAAATGTCTTTTCCTCCAAAGTAACACACATATCTGGGACACATTTCAACAAGATCTCCAGAAAATAACTAAGCCAGAGAACTGTCTGAAGCGCTTAGATTTGGGGGATCCAGTCTTGGAAGCTCTCACATTCAGTATTTTCTAATGTCATTTTTGTTTTTCGTTATGTTTTGGGGTTTTGTGAGACAGAGTACACACTTTGTCACCCTTGGTAGAGTGCCGAGGCATCATGGCTCGCAGCAACCTCAAACTCTTGGGCTCAAAGCCATTCTCTTGCCTCAGCGTCCCTGGTAGCTGGGACCATAGGCGCCCACCACAATGCCAGGCTATTTTTTCTAATGTTTTAAGATATTCCCAGGGCAACCTCAGCAACATAGCAAGAGGCTGAGTTGGCAGGATTGCTTGAGTCCAGGAGTTACCAGCTTGGATGATATAGTAAGACCCTATCTCAAAAGAAATATATATAGAGAGAGAGAGGGAGAAATATTACAAAGAAAGCCCGACAGAAGGGAATTAGGGAATTGCCAGGCAAGTCAAATTGCTCTGGACATTTGGAAAAGTAGAGAAATGTAATTGGGAGAAAGAGAATGGGGGAAAAAATGTCAAGTGACAAGCTGAGGTCAAATGAAGAGAGACCTGGTGAAGTGGGCCAGAAAGAGCAGAGAGGCACAGCACTCTGGGCCCTTTCTGACAGTGAGTATGCCATGTTAAGACTGTATTAAAGAGGCATTTGCAGAAAAAAAGACAAGGCAGCAGAGTAGAATTTTGCAAGCACAAATCACCTGCTCCTGCGTGGAGTGGAGACCAGAGTGATCCCTGTTCTTAGGAGGTTTTTCTGTCAAAGCCCTCTGCTCCCTGAATCAGTACCCAAATTTCACCACTTCCTCCTCTTCTCCAGGTCTCTCTGCCTGCGGCTTCACGCTGTGTCTGCAGTCTGTTTGGCTCACTTACGTGTGCAAACTCCAGCCCTGGGAGGGCCAGGCCACGGCTTATGGGTACAAAGCCGATTGGGTGAGGATCCTGGCAGACTGGAGCACTCAGGGAGACGTGGCTACTCTACTTGACGGTTCATGACCTTGTAGGAATGCTCATCTGCATTGCCTACTCTTGACAGAAATCTGGATTATTTTTACATGACATCTGCAAAGTTTTAAATGTGGACAACCAATTCAAGATGTCAGAAAACAGGCCATCAGAAAAGGGCTGTGGATCACAAGTTTTCAACCTTGGCTGAGCCCAGGCCAAGTGATCTCATCCAATTCACTGTTCCTGGCATTTTAAGGGCTTCTGTGGTCCGTGAGATGAAGACTAAATACCTTGGCATGGAATGCAGGCTCCTTCAGGATCTGACCCGAATGCCTGTGCAGCTCTGGTCCCTGGACAGGTCACACTGTGTGGGTCTCCTGCCTGTGCCTGCTACCTTCTCAGAGGCTCTCCCTCAGTGAGCAGTCCGTGGGCCAGGACACCCAACAAGCGATGGCCTATTCCTGACCACCTAAGGGCCAGAATGGTGCAGTCAGCTCAACAAGGTGAGCTGCACCCCCCAGATCCTTCTCCTAGGACAGGCTCTCAGGGGATGCTCCCTGCCACTGGCGGGGGCTTGAGCTTAATGGGCAAGGAAAATAGAGAAAGAGTGGCCACTGGGGTCATGTGAGCGTAGAGGTTATGAAGAGGTAGAGACTCCTCCAGATGGGGCGGGAAGTTGAGGAGAAGAGGTGTGCAGAGCAGAACCGAGAAGCTGCGAGAGACACCAACAGATGGTGACCACCAGCTGCCGCCTCAGGAGCTTCTTCCTGACACTGGTTGTTCTGCTTCCTCAGGATTCCCTGGGAGTCCCTGCATCCCTAGAAACACACATCCCCCAGTTCTATGTGAGCCACTAAGAGGGGTACTAGTCCTCGCAATAGAAGCGCCCCGGGTGGACTCACTCACACCTGTGCATCAGCCACTCGGCAATGCTGCCTTCACCTGTCTCTACCCAGGAAGGTCCTTGGCATCTTCAGGTCTCCTCTGTTCAGGTGTGGCTTCCTCTGTGAGGCCTCCCTGCCTTACCCCGTGCTGGCTTGAGCGTGCCTTCCACGTTCTTTCCAAGGCATTCTTCTGTCACAGTCTCTTGGTTTTTGTCTTCTAGGATCCTCTCCCCCTTTTCTGGAATCAGTAGGCTTTTTCTTTTTCTTCCTTTTTTTTTTTGGAGACAGCGTCTCGCTCTTTTGTCCTGGGTTAAGTGCCAAGGCATCACAGCTCACAGCAACCTCAAATTCTTGGGCTCAAGCAATTCTCTTGCCTCAGCCTCCCGAGTAGCTGGTGTTACAGGTGCCACAATGCCTGGCTAGTTTTTCTATTTTAGTAGAGAGGGGGTCTTGCTCTTGCCTGTCTCGAACTCCTGAGCTCAAGCAATCCTCCCACCTCGGCCCTCCAGAGTGCTAGGATTATAGGCAGGAGCCACGGCACCAGGCTGATGGTGTCAGTAGTTTGATTCTGCCTTCATGCCCTGGACATGGCTTGCGTGTGGTAGTGACGGGACTGCCAGTTAGGGGGTCCACCCTCCCCTGGCCAGGGTGTTGGAGTTGTCTATCCCCTTTAGGAATTTGAAGCAGAATGACACTGGTTTGGGGCTGCTTCACCGTAGCAGTGGTGCCCAAAAT
Organism: Perodicticus potto; assembly: GCA_963574655.1. Lineage (NCBI taxonomy): Eukaryota > Metazoa > Chordata > Mammalia > Primates > Lorisidae > Perodicticus > Perodicticus potto. The sequence continues at coordinate 3,125 of CAUYRH010050761.1, read as the reverse complement.
GAATCATCTGTATCATCTGTTATTTTCCATGCCCCAAACTGATGGTTCTGCTACTTCCCCAAGCCTGGTTGTTCAGCATTTTATTTGCTTTCATATTAATAAACTACCTACATCCTTCCAACCTTCTCTCCCTCAACCCCCTCACATTTTGGACTTGAACTAGTCTGAGTCAAAAAATCTTGTCAGGCAAAGCTTTTATCATACCACTTGGGATACATAGGTCACTATGAAAGTTTCGAGACAGACCGTGTTATGGTTCATTATTTCACTTACAGGAAACACAGACAACAGCGTCCTTTCTGATTCACCTTTTCTGATTCACCCTTGCAAGTTTCAGCTTGTTTGGTTTATTGGTGTTGCTGGGAGGGCTTCATTTGTTTCCATCCTCATAGATTTGATGTTTCTTGATTTTTGTGTATTTTAAAACTTTCATATTGACCCACATATAGACTGCCTGGCCCTCAAACAGGGTTCACGTAGCATCTGTCTTTGTGCCCATTAGCACCTTGGCATTTAGTAGGTTGAAGAGCTGAAGGAAATAAATTTTGGCCCAATATCATAAACCCAAAGCTCTACAGATTGATTAAGAGGGATTAGAAACCCACACCTTAACAGGTGGTATAGGCTGAAGCTAAAAATAGGATCAAGAAATGTTTAGACGTGGAAATGGGTTCATAATGGATCTGACTCAGGGGAAGCGCCATGCTTAAGCTTTCAAATAGGTTTGGGCACCATGTTCTTTGCAGAAGAAAAATGCAAGAATAGAACCATGAATTTAACTCAGGTGGCACTTCTGACCCTGGCAGAAATGTGTTGTGGTATCTAGTTTCCGAAGATGACCACCCCTAATAAACCACACTGCTAGGTATTCATGCCCTGTGTGTGGTCCATGCTTATCCTCAGCCAAGTCTGGCCTTGGGTAACTTATAGAACATGGCTAAACAGACTCTGACTTCCAAGGCTTGGTCGCAAAAAGTCCTGGGGCCTCCACCTTATTCTCTCAGAATGCTCACCCCGACTCATCTTCAATGCTGGCTGTCATGCTGTGATATACTCAAGACACACAAAGAGGCCACGTGTGGGGCTCCAGCCAACAGTCAGTATCGACTCACGGCCACATCCTAGATTCTCAGGGCCATCCCAGAACTTCTGAATCCAAATGTGTGTTGTGAGAAGCCCTCCCGAACATTATAACACACACTGAAGCTTGAGAAGCACTTCTAGTTCGATGGCTCTCCACTTTGCTTTTTCATGACAGACTGTCTCAGTAAGACAGAAGACACTTTCCAATGCAGACAGACTTTGATCCTAAGAATAAAGGTCCCTGCTACTTTTGCTTCCTTCTGCCACTTGTAGTGGTGCCTGGCTTTTTGCTGGGAGGGTTCTCCTCTCCCATCCCGTGTGCCCACAGCGGGACTATATACAAATGCCTCTCCCTCAGCCCTAGTAAGGGCACATGAGTCAGGCTGGGCAATCACAGTATCGCTTCCCTCTGAACACAGACATGGGCAGTGGGGGTCACCAACACAAGAGCCAAACAGATTTCTTTCTGAAACTGTCAGGTCAAGTTGAGGAAAAGATTCTTCATCGGTGGTTTATCTGTGACTCTGTTAACTTTAAAGCTGATAATCGGCCCTGCCTGAAGTTATCAATTGCTACATTATCTGGTTGTGTGAGCCAATAAATTCCTTTAAAAATTAAGCCATTTGGTGGGCGGTGCCTGTGGCTCAACAGAGTAGGGCGCTGGCCCCATATGCCAGAGGTGGTGAGTTCAAGCCCAGCCCTGGCCAAAGACTGCAAAAAAAAAAAAAAAAAAAAATTAAGCCATTTGGTATTTGGTTTCACTGGTAACCAAAGAGTCCCGACTAGTATACATAAACCTGGAGGGATTATACATGTGTCTATCACGGCAATAGAGATTGATGGATTGATAATTGGAGCTGAAATTCAGACATGAATTTTAGAGTTGTTTTTGGAAACATAATGGGCCCAAAGCTCAGGTGATGGAGCACGCATCTCTGCACACTGGGGGGCTTATGTGCTACCTGACCAGCTCTGCCCGAAAGATGCAAACAAGAGCCCGCTAGGGGCCAGGTACAGTGGCTCACACCTGTCATCCTAGCACTGTGGGAGGCCGAGGCAAGTGGATTGCCCAAGCTCAGGAGTTCGAGACCAGCCTGAGCAAGAGGGAGACTGTCTCTAAAAACTAGCTGAGCATTGTGGCAGGTGCCTATAGTCCCAGCTCCTTGGGAGGCTGAGGCAAAAGAATCACTTGAGCCCAAGAGTTTGGGGTTGTTGTGAGCTATTACACTCAACCCCAGGATGACTGAATGAAACTCTATCTCAAAGAAAGAAAGAAAGAAAGAAAGAAAGAAAGAAAGAAAGAAAGAAAGAAAGAAAGAAAAGAAAGAAAGAGCCCATTGGATCAAGATCCCAGGGAAGCTTTTGTTTCCCTGGAATAAAAGGCAAGACCCAGCTGTCACATGGCTTTTTTCCATTCCCTCCTACCTGCTTGAAATGCAGTCATGACACCTGGGTGTGCAGCGGGCATCTTGACAGGAGGGAGGGTGAAAGCCACATGCTGAGGGTGGCAGAGCAGAAAGACGGAAGCAGCCTGTCCTTGCTGGCTCTTGTCCCTGCCCAGGGTGGCCTTCCTCATGGCTTTTTGATATTTGAGGAAAAATAACTCTATGTCATTAAGCAACTATTGCTGGTTTCTGTTACACGCTGCCAAACGCAACCCTCACTCTGACAATGCCCTTCACCTGTTACATCCAAAGAAAAGTCTTGGATTTTTGGATCAGATCTTAGTTCATCAGGGGCCCACACTTAGAGACTTGCCACCTTGGACCGACCTGCCATTTTTCAGGTGAGAGGCCTGGGTTCCTATATTCATTTCCTGTCACTGCTGTAACGAATTACTACAAATATAGTGGCTTAAAACAATATATTTCTTTTCTTTTTTTTTTTTTTTTTGACACAGAGTCTCACTTTTTTCATCCTCGATAGAGTGTTGTCACATCACAGCTCACAGTAACCTCAGACTCTTGGGCTCAAGCAATTCTCTTGCCTCAGCCTCCCAAGTAGCTGGGACTATAGGTACCCGTCACAATGCCTCACTTTTT
>CAUYRH010050759.1:0-15752 GCA_963574655.1 Perodicticus potto | reverse complement strand
TTGATGTGCTGGAGATAAAACAGTTTGCAATATAGACAAGGCCCTGCTTTTAAGGAGTTCATAAGCCAGTGAGGAATACAGAAAAAGCAAACAAATATTTGTGGCATTGAGATAAATGTTGTGAAGAAAATAAACAAGATGTTGAGATAGAGACTAAAAGAAGTAAAAGACAGGGCAGCACCTGTGGCTCAAAGGAGTAGGGTGCTGGCCTCATATGCCAGAGGTGGTGAATTCAAACCCAGCCCCAGCCAAAAAATACTGCAAAAAAAAAGAAGTGAAAGACAACATTAGGTCATGCATCCACGAGGAGCCTTTCTGTAAAGGTACAATTTACTCGGTGTCCTAAAAATGAAAAGAAGTTAGCCTTATGAAGAGCAAGGTGAATCACATTTGAGAATGAGGGGACTATGTGTGCCAAGGTACTGAGGTAGGAAAATACTGATCATAATATACTCTCCTGGCTGTCATAATCCACCATGGGGTAGGGGGCATCAGATGAAATTGGGAAATGATAATGGTAACTAAATAATAGGTTCAACTCTAACCTATGGAGTATGTGATATTTTCACAAAAGCATACAATTTTTAAATTATCCAATTTATTTAAAATACCCGATCTCAATCCAAATTCTTAGAATGTTTTCAGTACAGTGAATTAACTGCAATCTCCCTCCTAGAGGGCAGAAGAAAAATAATGATAAAAAGATTTTGCCTAGAGATTTTACAAAGACATTTAAAGGTTCACTTGTCTTATTCATCCAGCTCTATTTCTGTCTCTTCCGAGTTTTTATTTGTATAAGTAAAAAGAATGGGTAAGAAGTATTGGCAATTCCCCCTCCCCCAGGAACAGAGCCCTAACTTTTCCCTAGACTTTAAAAAGTTTTGCCTATCTTTTATGAGCCTTTGGTAATACTAGATGGCTGCCTTTGGATACCTGCTTCACAACCCAAAGTTCCACATGTGCTTTGTAGAGAAAATTTTATTAACAAAAATTTCAACTTACTCAGGATTAGATGAAATATTGAAGTCAGGAAAAGAAATAATTCCAGTATAATCATTTTCTTCTACCATGTCAACTTCTGATCCTTTGGGATCCTTTGAATAAAAACAAACACACTCAAAGCACAGAAACCACATTTAAAAAATTTAACTGATTGTATGATCTTTGATTTACAAAAATATTTACCAATACCCATGTCTTCAAATTAAGCATGAAGGATGAAGAACAATGAAAGGTTATAGAAGGTAGTACAGTTCATCTGAACTTCCCTCCCTCTTTATCAAACCTGTCCCATCTCTCCTTGTTATCTGAAGAGGCTATACTGTCTGTTGTACAACTTAAAAAAGAAGTGTAACAAAATGTGAAAGAAAAATACCCCACACTAGTATTTTTAATAAACCAAATGTGAAACTTAGCAGGTGTTATAAATCCCAGAGTCGAGTTTTTGTCTACGTTCATTTGAAACTTCCTAAAGTAAATATTCTATGAATGGAATTTTTAAATTAGAAATCTAATGTATAGTATGGATTTTTTTTGACTTGATAAAACCCTCAAAATGGCTAAACAAATTTGATAGCTGTCATAAAGCTTCACCATAAGCTTCATTTTGTGTTTGGGTTAGCAAACTGCTGAAGCGAAGGTTTTGAGGTTTTTTGGACTTTTTTCTGAAGGTGAAGGTCCAGTTCAGACTTAACTTAAAAACTCAGTACTATTTCCCATGACTCAAATTCAAAATTTGAAGGTATTTATTTTCTTGAACTATAAATTGTAAAACTTACAAAGGCCTATTTTGAACAAGAATTACAACGGAGGCTACGTATTCTTCATCCCACCATCCATCGTGCACAATCCTTCCAAGATCATCTTTCTTAAATACTATTTTCAGGTACTTCCTACAATACTAATATTAATACTAATATTAATATTATTAATATTAACACTAATAGTAATATTATTAATATTAACACTAATATTAATATTATTAATATTAACCAGCCTAAAATACTATTTTCAGGTACTTCCTACAATACTGACTCCTGTGGCTCCAGGTTTGGCTCTCTCAATCCCCTGTTCCAGGGGCAGCTCTTACACAGGGCCACTGGCATCCATTCCTCTGTGTATGGTGCCAGAATTCTGCATCACTCAACTTCAACAATGGAGACATTGGATAAAGAGCGTATGTCCACATCCCTAGTACTCTCCAGTAGAAAAAGCACACTGAAGCTGACATTGCTTCTCCTTAGTTCTCAGACTTTGTCAGTCACCCACCCAGTTTATTTTTTATTCTCGTTTTTTATTTCTTCATGCTCCCAAAGCTTAACTTATGCTGTTTCTTACGTGAGATGATCTTCATTCTTTTAAAAGAACCTGTATCTATTGCTTTCACTATGTCCCAGCTCATGGTTTCCTTTACCTATTCCATTCCAGGAAAGGATTATATTGGCCTCACTCTAACCCCTAATTTGTTATCCTTGTGAGCTCATGTGTTATTTGTCCTACTGTGTGATTTCTTTGGTTTTTATTCTACTGAGGTTTTGTTCTGTAGTATCTATTCTCATGCATTTGCATTCTGGTGAGTTTTTTTATTTATTTTTTTGAGTATTAGAATAAGTGCCAAATCCTATGATGAAGGATGATTACCAGTACACCTATAGTTAATAAGTGAGCAGTTCTGCCTAATTGTATTATTGTACTTCACCACAAAAATGTCTGTGAGACAAACTAGGCAAGACCATTGGAATTTTATGCACATCATGTATTATATATGTCCCATCTGATAAATGGCTGGCAACTGCTGATCTCATGGTTTAGCAAGATTTTCTACATGTGTTAATAAATTAGTTATTAAGCTTTCTAAGTTCTTTATGAGTAAGAACTAATAATTATAATTATACAAATAAAAAAATTATATACATATATTGAATTAATTCTTAAAGATTTATAGGTGTTCCTTAAAAAGGAAATCACCCTGAATGGGCATATTGTAGGGGTATATGGCACACCTTTTGGGGGCAGGACATAACTACAAGAGAGACTCTACCTAACAAATTCAAATATTGTGATTTGGCTTTCTGTATCCTCATATTAACCTGAAATTTTAAAAAAGAGCATAAAAATCACCAACGATACACTTAAATGGTTTCATTCAAAGTGTTAAAATTTAATTTTTGTGAGCTTTTTGCCTGTGTCTATTGCAGAGGAATAGATCCACAGTACTATACTTATTGCAGATAACAATAACCATTTGTGGACCCTTGAATGATTTAGTGAAGTGTGAGGAAAAGGTTATGAAATGAGACTCTTGCTCTGAAAAAATGAGTTAAAGGACCAGGCCCAGTGGCTCACACCTGTAATCCTAGCACTCTTGGAGGCTGAGGCAGGTAGATTGGTTGAGGTCAGGAGTTTGAAACCAGCCTGAGCATAAGTGAGACACTGTCTCTACTAAAAATAGAAAAATTAGCCGGGTGTGGTGGCACACGCCTGTCGTCCTAGTTACTGGGGAGGCTGAGGCAAGAGGATCATTTGAGCCCAAGAGTTTGAGGTTGCTGTGCGCTGTGACACCAGGGTACTCTATCCAGGGGCAACAGAGCAAAAAGGAAGGGAGGAAAAGAGGGAGGGAGGGAGGGTGGGAGGGAAGGAGAAAGGAAGGAAGGAAAGTGGGCAGCGCCTGTGGCTCAAAAGAGTAGGGCGCCAGCCTCATATACTGGAGGTGGCAGGTTCAAACCTGGCCCTGGACAAATACGGGGAAAGGAAAGGGAAAGGAAAGGGAACGGGAAAGGGAAAGGGAAAGGAAGGAGTTCAAGTACTATTTAAATAAATAAAATACTTACTATGAAAGTTAAAACAGTTTCTCTTTTGGCTGGCTTCAAGTCATCATTCAATGAATAAACTCTAACCTTTACTGTAAGAATAATTGATATCATCAAAAACTCTGCTAATCATCAGGATATTTGATTATTTTTAAATAATCATCCTTAAAAGAGATGTCCTATTTTTTTAAACTCAATATACAATCATTGCATAAGTTCATATTTTAAAGAAAAAGTTAGTTTGCAGACACATATACATTACTAAATATTTTGTTTCTTTAAACAAAATCCTCTGGCATTCTTTTAAAGTGATACTTCTCCTAGTGAACTTAAAGTGCAGTTCACTTTATTAAAATATGTTTAACAGGGGGGTGGGGAAAAATACATTTAAAACTTTTGGGAAAATATCCATAGTACAAAATTAGTTACATCTGTAATTAGGCCATTGTTTATCAAGAATTCTATAGCAGCAAAATAGTGACATCTACCACGTGGATACAGGGAGCATAATATATTGCCCCCTAATAGAGTTGAAGATTTTAATAAAAAATAGAATGTTTGATTCAGATATTGTACACTCTTCAATTTATGAAAGCCAACAAGACCTCAAATTAACTCTCATTGACAAAGGGAGCTTTGAATTGTACAGCTTGCTATATTTATTGAGCCAGATCCTACAATTGTTCTCTCATTGTTAAAGAGTGAAGGTAGGGGCTCAATAACTGTTAGTTCTCTTCCATCTCTTTCTGTCAGTTAATAGATCCCCGCTTTTAAACAAAACCATCTGTTCATCTTTTAAATCATAGCTGTTTGAAGCACAGGAATTAGCTGATCTAATTCCACCTAATTACATACTATAATTTCTTCATTGTTTTGTTGATGCTCAAATAATTTCATGGTCACGTTACCAACAAAATAAAACAGAACTGGCTCTATAAACTCAATACTTCTTAAAGGGTCAATATTAATTCACATAGACTACTGTTTGTTTTACTATAACCACAGATAAAAGCAATATGCTCTGTAAGTCCCCTACGCTTGGTCTCAGCTTCCCCTCACACCTGCCTCCTGGACACACCTGCTCCACATCTGAGCATCACTGGGAAGCTGGCTGAGGCAGTATGTCATAAAAGTGAAGAGCACAGGCTCTAGAATTAAAAACCCTAGTCTCATTTCTGCCTCTGTCACATACTTGTGTGACCCTGGGTAGGACACGTAATCCCTTTAATCCTTAATTACCAAACTAATAAACCAGGAAGAATGCTGGTATCTAGTCATAGTGTTGTGAGAACTAAGGAAAATAAAGCTTTTGCATAGCCTGGAACATAATTGTAACCAATAAAATTTTATTACTTTTATTCTCTTATTATTTCTATGACTACTATTCATTTAGTTTTTAGCCCTTTTGTGTTTGAGTTAAAAAATTAATCTTGTTTTTGCAGCAATAATATATCACAGGCAAGATTGGTACAATTTTTTTGTCTCAAAGATATGAACTTATTCACTTAAAGAAACTTTTGAATTCCTTTTACGTGCCAAGCACTATGCTAGTACTGAGATGTAGTAGTGAAACAAATCAAACATGGACATCTAAGGGAGTGAGGAGAGAGGAAAACACAATTATAATTCCAGGGGTGTGAAGCACCACAGATGACACCTACCCAGTTTTCTGAGAGTGGAGCAGAGGCAGATTTGATGTGGTCAGGAAGATTTAATGGGTGTAGAAGGGGCCAGTGATCACATGTAAGGGTGGAGTAGAAATCAGGGCAAAGGAGGGGCAAGAATGTACAAGGCAGAGACAATGGCCTGTTACACAGGCCTTGATAATGGATGGGGAAATGGTGTGAGAAAGTAACTGAAAACAGGTCAGTTTGGCTTGTGTCCACCGATAACGGGGACCACGGTAGGTGAGGAAGTTGAAGAAGAAGGAAAGATACAGACTTATGGAATTGAAGAATTTTGCCCAAAATTCTGAAGTCGTTGATTGTATAAAGCCCTTATGATTTAATCCTTTATACTAAACATGCTTATACTAAAATTACATCAAGGACTTTAGAGTTATAAACAGCAAGAGTTAATTTTTTTAAAAGTTACTTTTAGGTAATTCTTTTTCTTTTTAGTAAATAAGGCTTTTTGCTATTTTATAGATTAGATACTATTGGAAAACACTTTCCTAGTGCTTACTTAGTGCTTGGCACTATTTGAAATGCTTTACCTATGAATTCACTTAATGCTCACAATTCTATGAGGTTAGTTGTACTATGTATTATTACCTCTGTTTTACAGATGAAGAAAGTGGGGGTCTGAGAGGCTGAGTAACTCACGCAGGGTCACATAGCTTATAATAGCCTGAGTGGAGATTTGAACTGAGACAATCTGGCTCCAGAGTCTGATTTTAATCACTTTACTTCACTACTCAAGGGCCAACATTTAGAGGAAATTTCTCTTGTTTTCTTCTATGATTAGAATAGATAAGGATGCCGTATTATATGGTAAAGTCCTGATAGAGAAATAGTAAGTGAGACAGTTCTAAAGGAAAGCCTTGATAATTAAGAAAGGTCCCAGGCTCTGGGTATTAGATTACTTATTGGACAAAGACTGATGACCCTAAGTTGTAGGTAATGTCAACATCCAATTAACAAAGCAATCTCTAACAAGGTCGAGGGCAAGGATATGCTTATTTCTAGGTGTGATTATGTATAAAAGGACCCAACCTCTATAGGCAAGACTATTTCCTTGTAGACCAACTTAACTTGGAGTCAAGGGATGCTACTATTCTGGCAATGATATGCTGGCCAAGGTGATAGAAATATTCTCACCTTCTTGAGGCCTTCCCTTTCTGAACTGATTACACACTGGTAATAAGTGCTTCTGATGACATGGTAATGATGTAGCTCAGTTCCACCTCACTACTGTCTTCATCATAGTCTTTGGCTATAAAGGTTGGGTCCTTTTATACATAATCACACCTAGAAATAAGCCTATCCTTGCCACTGACACTTCAATACTGCTACGAAAACAAGATCAATAAGTGGATCATTTAGCAAGTATCCAGTGTGCAAAGTTTTTCAATAAAGCCAGTTTTTTTTGTCAACCAAGTTCCTTTCTTTGTCTTGCCCCAATGATATTATTAACACATCTCCATAGCCTCTCCCTCCCATGTATACATCTGTCCTATTCTATCTCTGATGTGCTCAAGTTGATGCACTTGATGATGCCAGAGGGCATCAAAAAATTTGATGATGGCCAGAGGGATAAATGGGGGAATTCAAGGCTTTGCAAACATGTGAATATAGTGGGCAGCATTCATCCATCAGTGTGTTTTACTTTTGTTTTATTGGTAATAAATCCAGTCATTCTTTAATCACTGTGTTTTGGCTAGCTATTTAGCCCTTTTCCCTTCTAAAAGAAGAACCAACAACTTTCTCAGGTAGATGCCCTTTGAGAATTAATATCCATATATTATTTCTGTGATCTAGTTCATTCTCTGCTAAAATATCTGATCCCCCAGGGGTAGATGTGTTTTCTAAATTTGGGGATTAGCTCCAGAATCAATGGAAAAACATTTTTTTTGTCAACGGAATTTTTTATAAACATGGCTCTGTAATAAATTGCTTTTCCTTTGCCAAAATAGTATTTGCAATTAAGTCTTCTATTTTTTAATAAATATGATCTAGTGTAACATTTTATAATATTCAAAAGATTTTTGTACTTCAAAATAACAGAAAGGGTAGATAATGCAATTGTGGATTTTGCAATTTATTTAGAAATTTCTCTATACATTTAAAGTTAAAATGCTATTTGAAAGTATAAAATTCATTGGGAAATGAGACTCTTTTGAGGAAGGTGGAAAGCTGTCTTCACTGAATTTCAGGCATTAAAAAGCTCTATAATAGTGTCAATCCCCACTGCCCCCCACTCCAAGGAAAGAAACACCTTATATACTCTACCTGACTGATGTGGAGTGTAAACAGGTTTGTCTGTATGAACGAAGAGAAATCCATTGTCATAGGTTACTGGCATTTTTTGTGATTTTGAAAAATGTCTTGCTACAACTTCCAAATACACATACGAAACTAGGTTCTGTCCTCCAGCCAATTGTTTTGGTTGTATCTATAAAAGAAGATGTTAGTGGGAAAGAGTATAATAATTCTAAGATCATAAAATAAGTTGAATTTCTAAAAACCACTGTAATCTCAATAAAGCAAAAAATGAATATGTGTATCTAATCATTCACAAGTGGTATAGGAGCTAGAAAAGTAAAAAAAACTTACAAAGCCCTTCAGCATCTAATATAACAATAAAAATTAAGTGTTAACTATTTAAAGTCTTTTGGTTCCATGTCTCCTAAATTTTATATACTTTTTGCTAAAACTACTACTATAGAAGCTCTTCAAACCCATTCACTTCATCAGCTTGATGGACTACCCACTAGCCCCATCCCATTTGTACAACATCCTGACTAATATTCTGGAAACTTTGTATTACAGCCTATACTTTTGCTCCCATTGGTTGAGGTACACACTTTCCAATATGTGTATGTATTAAGTTTCCAGAAATTTAATATAACTAAAAATGTATAAATGTAATACATGAAAACTAATAAAGAAAGAAAAATGTATCTATGAAAACTTATGCTTTAGAAATGTGGACTAGGCTTGGTGCCTGTGGCTCAGCGGGCTAAGGCGCCAGCCACGTACACCTGAGCTGGAGGGTTCGAATCCAGCCCGGGCCTGCCAAACAACAATGACGGCTGCAACCAAAAAATGGCTGGGCGTTGTGGCGGGAGCCTGTAGTCCCAGCTACTTGGAAAGCAGAGGCAAGAGACTCACTTGAGGCCAGGAATTGGAGGTTGCTGTGAGCTGTGATGCCACAGCACTCTATCCAGGGTGACAGCTTGAGGCTCTGTCTCAAAAAAAAAAAAAAGAAATGTGGGCTAAAAGTCAATTACTAAAACCAATTGTTGTAGGATTAGCCATGTGAAATTATTGTGTTTGGAAAATAGTAAAAACACATAAAAATCTGTACTCAGATTGTTTTGCTACTATCTTTAAGTTCTTTCTATACTTTTAAGAAAGAGAAACTATAGAATAAAGATAAATTGTTAAAGGTATAGCATGCAATAAATAAGATTTGACATTCCAATAAGTTGACCTATACTGAAGAAAGAACCCTGAAAGAACCTTTATCCCTAGAGAGATAAAGATACATTATAATATTAAGATAAACGTAAATGCTTAAGCAATGTATCACTTACGATTCTCCCACCTTAATCTACTTTTTCAAGTAACCATCTAGGTCAAATAACTCTCTATGATAATGGAAATATTCTATATCCATGGTTGACCAATATGGTAGCCACTAGTCACCTTTGGCCATCTGAACATTTGAAATGTGGCTAGTGTAGCCAGGAAACTGAATTTTTAATTTTAAAGTTGATTGATTTAAATTTAAAGGTAACAGCCACAGGTGGCTAGTGGCTACCTCTCACTGCAACAGATTAGAGACTGTCTACTGAAAATAACACTATGGGGAAATGAATTTTAATTGTTAATAAAGTTAATAAGTGGAAGTATTTGTTAAGAGATAAAAGCATAGTAATATCAAGGACATTAATGAAAGAATTCCTAAGTTTGATTAGAACTTATTTAGATCACAGTTGCTCAAACATGAATAATATATAGACCCTTTATAAAGGATAAAAAGATGAGGACTCTCAACGTTAACATTTTATTATTCATAATATAGCTAAAAATCATTTTTATTGCAATGTTACTTCAGTATGTACAAACAAAACAAGGCATAATCTTCTTACACTTACGACTTATACATAACTAAAAACTCACAACAAATTATAAAGTAAGTTCAGAATAATATAAAATCAGTATAATTCTAATTTTTAACTCTTTATGAAATTGCAATTTTTAAGTTCCTTATAAGGAACTCACTTTAGAAAAACATAGGTCTAAATGAACCACAGGGTCCCCCCCCCCTTTTTTTTGAGACAGAGTCTCAAGTTGTCGCCCTGGGTAGAGTGCTATGGTGTTACAGCTCACAGCAACCTCAAATTCTTGGGCTTAAGTGATCCTCTTGCCTCAACCTCCCAAGTAGCTGCGACTACAGGTGCCCCTTTTAAGTCCGATATTCTTTGACTTTCTGGTTCTTTCCTAAGTATCAGAATTTTTAATAGAAAATGATTTGCAAGCATGTCTCTAACCAATCTATACAAAAATATCTTAATAGGAGAAAAAGTTATTTGACTAAGATTGTTCTCTTTATTAATTACAGGTTGTCAATGAGAGCTATTCACTTTAGTAATCAATAATTTTATTAGTTTTGGAAGCTATAATAGTGGAATTTAAACAAATGTTCAATAGTATCTATGAGGTTTTTTTTTTGAGACAAGAGTCGCACTATGTTGCCCTTGGTAGAGTGCCCTGGCATCACAGCTTACAGCACCCTCAAACACTTGGGCTTACAGGATTTTCTTGCCTGAGCCTCCCAAGTAGCTGGGACTACAGGTGTCTGCCACAACGCCCGGCTATCTTGTTGTTGTTGTAGTTGTTATTGTTGTTTAGCAGGTCCCAGGCCGGGTTTTAACCCACCAGCCTCAGTGTATGTGGCAGTGCCCTAACCACTGAGCTACAGTGCTGAGCCATCTACGGGGTTTTTATGAGTAATGTACTACAGACCACCATGCATATTCACATTTCTCTATTTCTCTGTAATGATAATTTCCATAGCAAGCATTTTCAATTCATCTCCAATTATTTTTCACATTAGTACAATTTTATTTTCCAACAAAAATGTTAAATTTTATATGCATTACCCCCAAATTAGACATATTACATCACATTCTAAACAACTTTTCTGTTCAGAAATTTTTGTTTCACCCATGTTAGCAATAATGACTTACATCATCTAATAATCACACAGTAGCTGAGTGTTATAAATGATCAAATCTCTGTGTTATCAGCATTCAAAATTTGTACATTTTTTTGAGAACATTTGGCATAAACCTGCATGTAAAAAATGAAGTATAAAAAAATGATCAATACAGGGCAGCACCTGTGGCTCAAAGGAGTAGGGCACCAGCTCCAGTCAAAAACTGCAAAAAAAATAAATACATACCACTAAGATTGTAGAATTCTGGAATTTATTTTCTGAGGATAAACTAACATAGCCTGAAGAGTAAGTAAATTTTTTATCAGGATAACTTTTAATGGAGATGGCTGCATCAAATGCTTCCGTGTATCCATAAACCTGAATTACAATATTTTCAGATGCTCCAACACAGAATACTTTTGGTGTTGAAATGATATATCTGTTGAAGAGGAAAACAGAAGGTTTGGAATCTTTATATGGCACATTTTCTTATACTTCTGATTTTTTCTCTCACTTGAGAGATTTAGTTTGAAATCAAAATATTTACTGAACTTAAAAATGATAGTATTAAGTCAAAATTTATTTGTGATATATGATAATTTCAGCATAATTCCCAAGAAGAACTAGTTTGGAATTCAGACTAGGAGATTTAATTTACTTTTTTTTTTTTTAACAGTGAATTTCTAGGCCAGGTTCAGGTAACTGAAGGGCCTTTATAATTAGTTTATATTGTCTAGATCCAATATATGCTGTAAACACAGTCTGGAGAAAAATGGGAAATAACATCTTCTAAAGACAGGCTTAGAAATTCTAATCCAGTAAATTAAGATGTTTCCTTTCTCTGGCAGCAGAGCTGATTGATACCTGGCTGCTAGGCCAGCATTCACTGGTATAGCCAAGATAACAGGACACAGACCAACAAAAACAAGACCAACCAGTCCACTCTAAGTACAGGTTTCACAATTCAGTTCACCTGTAGTCAAAGGTAAAGTTACGAAACTTATGTACACTGTATCTGTTGTCAGAAATGGAAGTACTGCCATTGGTAAGCCAGCAGCAACACAAGCTTGTGTCACATACAACATACATCAAAAAAGACTGTTTGCTATTAGGCCACAGAACGCAGCATTAAGTCCAATATATACTGATCCATGATCAAGTAAATTTCTCTCTCATTCTGGAAGCTGGTGAATTTTTCTGGTTATGATAATGAAAAGAGTTTGGTTTTCCTTGATAGTATCATCTGGTTTATGATTTTCCATTTTGAACCTTATGCTCTCCTCTCAGGAGCTGCTGTCTCCTCAGATTTTCCTCAGCTACACCTGGGGCGCACAGCAACCTTTGTTCAACTCTTCTGGGCGCAACCATCTTTGGCTGACACATGACTCCATCTCTGTCTATTTTTTTTAATTTTTTGGGGTCACTTTGTTGCCCTCTGTAGAGTGCCATGTCACCCTCAGTAGAGTGCCATGGTGGCACAGCTCACAGCAACCTCAACCTCTTGGGTTAAAGTGATCCTCTTGCCTCAACCTCCCAAGTAGCTGGAATTAAAGGTGCCAGCCACAATGCTTGGCTATTTTCAGAGATAGGTCCTGCTCTAGCTCAAGCTGGTCTCAAATCCCTGAGCTCAGGCGATCCAACTGCTTTCGCCTCCCAGAGTGTTGGGATTACAGACCACTGCATCTGGCTAAATGTACATTTTGAAAGGTAATAACAGGACCTTCCCTGAGACATTGCAGCAAAGGAAGACTTTAATGATGTTGACCAGAAAGTGTAAGTGGGGTCAATATTTTTTGGTTAATGAAGGAACATAGGCACTGGTGATTGAATTCCAAGTCTGCCATCTGCTGGCTGAGTGACTGTGGAAAAGCCACTAACACTCCCTGAGGCTAAAACACCTTACTTGTGAAAATATCATCTTTTTCTGTAGTAAGGATTAAACAATAATATATATATTGGCTAGGTCAGGTGGCTCATACCTGTTATCCTACCACTTTGGGAGGCCAAAGTGAAAGAACCGCATGAAAACAGAAATTCAAAACCAGCCTGACAAAAAGCCAGACCCTGTCTTTTCAAAGGAAAGAAAAAGAAGCCAGGTAGGGTGTTGCATACCCACAGAGCCAGCTACTCTGGACACAGAGGCAGGAGGATTGCTTGAGTCCAAGATTAAGAGGCTGCAGTGAGGTATGATCACACCACTACACTCTAGCCTGGGTCACAGAGCAAGACCCTGCCTCAAAACAAACAAACTAACCAACTAACTAAAAAACAAACAAACAAAAAACCACTAAAAATTGTGAAGAATCAACTCATAAATGTAGAATTAATTACAACAACAGATGTTCAAAGTACAGTATTAGATTTGACCCTGGCTTAATTTTGCCAAATATATGAAAAACACAAAGAAAATTAACCATCAAATAAAAATAAGCACACTCTGGGAGGCTGAAGAGGTGGTTTGCCTGAGCCCAAGCCTGAGCCAGAGCAAGCCCTTGTCTCTAAAAATAGCCAAGCGTTGTGGCAGGCACCTGTACTCCCAGCTACATGGGAGGCTGAGGCAAAAGAATCACTTGAGCCTAAGAGTTTGAGGTGGCTATGAGCTATGATGCCACGGTATTCTATCAAGGGTAACAAAGTGAGACTGTGTCTAAAATAAAAATAAAAATAGGGCGGCGCCTGTGGCTCAAAGGAGTAGGGTGCTGGCCCCATATGCCGGAGGTGACAGGTTTAAACCCAGCCCCGGCCAAAAACTGCAAATAAAAATAAAAATAAGCAAAAAAATGCCAAGAAAGTTTATTATCTTGAGTTTATTTTGTACTCTTTTAGAAGAGGAATTTCAATAATCCCTTATGTAATTCTCTATAAACAACACAGAAAAGCTGTCAAATTGTTAGCCACTCAACAAATCAAGGTGCGTCTGTGAACTTTCTCATTCAGAAATAAGACTATTCACTTGGTGCTCTTAGAAGAGAAAGTTACTTTCAACTAACATAAATTGTTGAGTTTACTTTTCACTCATCTCAACTAAGATACATTGATAAATGAAGATGGCTTGTTTTACTTACATTTGTTCCT
The DNA here is from genome assembly GCA_963574655.1 of Perodicticus potto. Classification (NCBI taxonomy): domain Eukaryota; kingdom Metazoa; phylum Chordata; class Mammalia; order Primates; family Lorisidae; genus Perodicticus; species Perodicticus potto. The sequence continues at coordinate 1,983 of CAUYRH010050759.1, read as the reverse complement.
GTGCCCAACTTTTCCACAGGAAGATTAAAAAACAAAATATTCCCAAAAGGCCCATGGCTGGAGGTACCAGCAAACCATGAATACAGTCTTCATAAAACTTACTACATTAAGTAAACTGAGCTTGAAGAATTTGGATAATCTGGTTAATTATTAATATCAGAAAAAGAAACCTCTAAGTAGGGACACTAAAATTGGAACTAAAACACCCTTTCATACCCAGAAATAAAGATGGGGGTATTTTATAGAAATTTACACCCAGGATATTTATTTTTATTAATACAAATAAAGGGACTTTAAAATGGAATAGCTCAAAGCCAGAAACCAGGAAGTCACAAACCTGTAGTAGATTCACTCTGATATTGGATGGAGACCCAGTCGGATTCAGTTTCAAAGTGAGATGATTTTAGAATGGCTCTGTTTTAGACAGTGCTCACAAGATGGTCTTCTTAAGAGAAGATCTGAGTGGTAGTGTCCTTGGTGCTGTACATGTACACTCTTATTAGTACTGATAACTAATATTTGCAACCCATTGGCCTGTTTCTCTGGTAGAAAAGTTTAAGAAATGATGAATAATATCTGTTATTTAAAGATAACATATATCTGCAAAGGGAGTCCAAGGAATGGTTTGTCCCAGACTAAAGGAGATATTGAGTATTAGGTGAAAGAATGACTATGACTGGGAATGAAAATGCCATGATGAGCTTGCTGGCATCATTCTGTAAGTAACCATACAAATTCTTTAGTTACTTAGTAGGGAATGGATATCCTCCAATATTTCTTAATTCGTTATCACTCATTCAAAATTTGCCTTTATTTAGATATAGAATATCTCTCTTTAAAAAAAACTTCATGTTATATCTTTCAGTGAAGATTTAAATAATTTTAACAGAAGACCACAAGGAAAACAAAGTTTCCTATAACAACTGAGTCTAGTAATTAAGTTACAATGAAATAAAATTTTACCTTCAAAAACTTTTTTTTTGAGACAGAACCTCAAGCTGTCACCCTAGATAGAGTGCTGTGGCATCACAGCTCACAGCAACCTCCAATTCCTGGGCTCAAGCTAGTCTCTTGCCTCCCCTCCCAAGTAGCTGGGACTAGAGGCGCCCACCACAACGCCTAGCCATTTTTTGGTTGCAGCCATCATTGTTGTTTGGTGGGCCTGGGATGGATTCGAACCCTCCAGCTCAGGTGTACGTGGCTGGCGCCTTAGCCCGTTGAGCCACAGGTGCTGAGCCAACCTTCAAAATTTTTAATTAAGTTTATTTTCATGTCTTATGTTCACTAAAACATTTTCAATTAGCTACTTTCCTCTTACTAGTATTCATTTCTACCTTTGTATATTATACTCTAATTTAAAGTAATGAAAGATATCTAAGAATATAGTTCTATAAAGCAGATCTTTACAGTTCCAATGTCATTCTTTATATTAATAAATAACAAACCCCAGTATATTTATTTTTTGGTTCATTATTTATTTATTATTCATTCATTTGATTTACTAATACTTAAATATTGAATTCACTAGGGAAAAAAAGAGGTGCAAAGGAAAAATTGATATACAAATTTCACTAGAGGTATCTCTTGCATATGTTATTGAAATGACAAAAACTCATCACTATCATCTGACCATTTAGCCAATTTATTTAAAAATGGAATCTATGAAATTAATGATTAAACTAGGCTGCAAAAGATAGGTCAGGTTAAATAAAACAAAGACCTTTTGCCATCATTTTCGGGAAACAGAATTTAAGAAACAGCAATAACACTCAGATCAATCTAGGTAATATTTGTATTTTTAGTGCAATAAAATTTGTTTGCTCATACAATAAATACTGATAACTAAGGCTGGGTGTGGTAGCTCACGCCCGTAATCCTAGCACTATGCAGGGCTAAGGTGGGTGGATTACCTGAGCTCAGGAGTTTGAGACTAGCCTGAGCTAGACTGAAACCCCATCTCTAAAAATATCTGGGTGTTGTGGT
>CAUYRH010050757.1:0-19630 GCA_963574655.1 Perodicticus potto | reverse complement strand
AGAGAGAAAGAGCAGCCGCCGCGCGGGACTGGGGACGGGCCGGGGAGCGAGCGAGGGGCGAGGCGGGGACGGCGGCCACTCGCGCCTGAGCGGCCGCGGGGACAGCGGGGCAGCGGGGGGAAGGAGCGGGCAGGGAAGGCGAGGGGGGGGCGAGAGAAAAGCGGGCGGACAGCGGCTGGCGGCGGCGGCGGTGGGGGAAGGAGGACCTGGCGGAGGGCAGGGATCGAGTAGCGAGCGAGGGGAGCGACGTGCGGGGAGGGCCGAGAGGAGGGGGTCACGCGGGCGCGCGCGCGCACCGGGAGCGCGCTCGGAGGCGAGTGGAACTGGATCGGGTTTGCTGCCAGCGGCGTGAGCTCCGGCCGCCATTTTACAACAGCTCCACTCGCGCCGGACACGGGGAGCCGCGAGCACGCGTCTCCCGCAGCCCGATCTCCTCGGACAGGATTCCTCTGCCTCGGCCCCACGGGGAGGTAACGACCGCCCTCTCCCGGGCCGGGCGGGGGGGACTCCCTGACATCGTGTTGGGAGCGGGGGGAGGGCGGTGCGGGGAGAAGCCGGCTTTTCTGGAAAATGGATTCCGGGAGGGCGCGGAGCACGTTGGCGGGGCTGCCCAGAGTAGGCCGCGGCCCGGCCGCCGCTTCCCGCTGCCCATGTGCTGCCCCGCGCGGGCTTTGTCTACGGCGCTCCGGGAGGAGGCGGCCCGCGCGGACCGCTCGCGGCGGCGGGGTCGGGCTGTCGGGCAGTCACCGCGGCGCGAGAGTGGGCGGAGGAGCAGGTCCCGTCCCGCAGCCGCGCGGCGGGTTCGGGTGGCGCGCTCCGTCCCGCGGGTGTCGGCTACTCGTGTGCGCTCGCACGCCGCCCGGCTGCCAGCCCTGCACCGCAGTTGCTGCGCCCGGGGCGAGGGGCGGGGGCTCCGTGGGCCATGTCCAGGCCCGGGTCGCCGGAGCCCCACGGTGGAGCCTGTGTCACGGCGGGAGCGGCGTGCGGGGGGCGGGGAGGCCGCGACCTCGGACTGGCGAGCTTGTGTTGCTGCCGCGTGCGGGGCTCCGGTCCTCTTCGGGCGCTGTCGAGAGCCAGTGGTGGTGTTGGCCCGGGACCCGGTTGGTGTCCGCGGAAGGAAGTTGCAGGACATTGGAAGGCGCAGAGCACGTGTTTGTAATGGGCTCCGCGGCCGCGGTGGGGAGGCTGCCGCTCGGGATGCGGAGTCGGGGGCGGGATTTGGGGTGCGGGGGTGACGGGTGGTGAAATTGGGGGGGTGGGAAGGTGGCTTGGAGCGCTTTGTTCTTCGCTGGCTGTTGTTCCTTATCTGTAAGCGGCAGGCGGGAAAAGCGCGCCCCTCGGGGCTGCCTCCGAGAGGGACGAGCCCGGCGTGTCTGTCCACGCCGCGTGTGGCGTCCGCGCTCTATGGGTGACACGGCTGTTCCTAGGGCGCGGCGGCAGGTGAGCCGGGTGGCGCCGCGCCGCGTGTAGGAGTCGGTCCTTCTGTGGCCCGCGCTACGAGTCTGGTTGGTCAGGCGGTAGTGGCTTCAAGGTTTCTTTAGAGAGGCGCAGCTGTCTGGTGTAGTTAACTGGTAGTCAATGTTGGGGCTCTTATATTGTTCTCCACTCTTTTTGAAGATCCTAGTTTAATTTTGCTTATTGCGTTTGAACAGATCTCTGGAAACATGGCTACAGAACATGTTAATGGAAATGGTACTGAAGAGCCCATGGATACTACTTCTGCAGTTATCCATTCAGAAAATTTTCAGACATTGCTTGATGCTGGTTTACCACAGAAAGTTGCTGAAAAACTAGATGAAATTTACGTTGCAGGTAAGAACTAACACTTGCAAAATTATATTATGAATTTTTTTCTATTGGATTTCTGGCTTTGAGCTAAAATAGCAACTTTTTGTGGTTTCCAATAAGTGTGGGAACTGGAGTTTTGCCTTGTGTGATAGTTGGCTAATTTCGGTTTGAACTACAGTTTAAGGTGTATGGAGGGAGGAGGGAGCAAGGGGCGAGGAGCTGGAGGCTGGCTTGCCTGGCTGGCAGCCCCGTGGATGAGTCCCTGACAGGAGCAGCACCTGCTAAGTGTTGGGAGAAAACCTGTGACTTTTTTTGAGTATTTTTATGGTAGGATTCTTGTTAAATAACTTGGTAACTGTAGACTTGCTTTCTTGGTTTTTTGGTGTGGTTGTTACTTTTTCTAGTGGTATTTGAAATCAAGTTAGAGGTTCATTTGTCATACTTGGTATTTTTGCTAGTTGATTTTTAGGATTTGTGAGCCTGTATGTTTACTATAGTAATATTGTAGTGTTCAGAACCATCTGACTTGGACACACAAGATGTGAGAGAAGTTGGCCCATTGTAAGTTTGGTTGAGAGGTCTTTAGGTCAGAATGCAGTTCAGAATGGCTCAAGTGTGTGCTTTTTCAAATATGTAGAAAAGGAGAGTAGACTCGTATAGGCACATGTGTACGTGTATTGCCATCACGGTCTTTACTGAAAAAGATTTTTTTTCCAAAATGTTAACAGTCGATAACTAAGTTTTCTTTTTCCCAGGGCTAGTTGCACATAGTGATTTAGATGAAAGAGCTATCGAAGCTTTAAAAGAATTCAATGAAGACGGCGCATTGGCAGTTCTTCAGCAGTTTAAGGACAGTGATCTCTCTCATGTTCAGGTAATGTTAATTTAATGTCACTGTGAAAAGTAGTTAATTTGAGTAGTTTTGGTATGCCATGTTAAGTCTTATTAGATGGGGATTTGATAATCACTGTCAAATGTGAATGGAATTTTTTTTTTCCCCTAGAACAAAAGTGCCTTTTTATGTGGAGTCATGAAGACTTACAGGCAGAGAGAAAAACAGGGGACCAAAGTAGCAGACTCCAGTAAAGGACCAGATGAGGCAAAAATTAAGGTATGTCTTTAAGAACTCCTTTTAGTTTTAAAGCCCTTTTTACTATTTTAACTTTAAAATTTTTCAAATATTCCTTGAATATGAAATGGAAGCGTTTATTTTTAAGACATTGATACAATATTAATCATTCCTAATTATTTTTTGGATAGTTTCTTGTCTTTATTTCTATTTCTAAAACTTTTCAAGTTTATTATGTTACCCAGTTACTGATGCTTAAATCTGGGCTGTTGATTTTCCCAATAAAAGATTTAAAGAAATATATTCATAGTATTCCTAGATACTTTTTGAAAAGTTGTAAATCCACACAAGCCAAACTGGGAGGGAATTATTTCACCACATACATTTAGCAGCTGTTTTCTTAGGAGTCTCAAACCCCCGTTAATTTGAATGTTAACCCTGTTATCCTCCTTTTCCATTAACATGCATTATTAAGGCTAAAAAGCAGCTTTGAACAATAAAATTGTTTAGTGCGAAAATGTAAATAAGGAAACAGACTGGGAGTGGAAGACCTGTTTTGGTTTGTTTTAAGATCGTTTGGAAAAATAAATGGTCTCAAATTCAGCAAGGTCTTAATATTTGTTAGTGAGTTTTATAGTTCATAGAAAATATAGTGATCATATGTGTGTATATATGTGTACACATATATTTTTTCTTTTTCACATAGTCCAGATCATACACATCTAAGTGGTCATATGTTTTTAACTTGGTGCCCTTTACAGTGTGGCAGTGCTCTTGAGCGAGAGGTTATAGTCTAAGAAAATCAGTTATGGGGGTGGGGATCCTGCAACCATCTGATTTCAAGATTATTCTTTTTTTAAATACCAAAAGAGGCAAAAAAAAAAAAACTTCATCTTCTGGACCTCCCCCTCTTTTTTTTTTTGGAGACACAATCTCACTGTCTTAGAGCTTAGGCTAGAGTGCTACAGCTTCAGCCTAGCTCACACCAACCTCAAAATCCTGGGTTCAAGTGATCCTCCTGCCTCAATCTCTGCATAGCTAGACTATAGGTGCCTATTACAACTCCTGGCTAATTTTTGTATTTTTAGTAGAAATGAGGTCTCGCTGTTCCTCAGGCTGGTCTTGAACTCCTGAGCTCAAGTGATCCTCCCATCTCAGCCTCCCAGAGTGCTAGGATTTACAGGTATGAGCCAGTGTGCCTGGCTTTTTGTTTTTTTGGAGACAGTTTCCCTCTGTCATTTGGGCTGGAGTGCTGTGGCCTCAGCCTAGCTGATAGCAACCTCAGACTCCTGGCTTCAAGCAGTCCCCCTGTCTCAGCTTCCTGAGTATCTGGGACTACAGATGCCTGCCCACATCTGGTTAATTTCTCTATTTTTAGTAGAGACTGGGCCTCATCTGTTCTGGCTGGTCTTGAACTATTGAGCTCAAGGGATCCTCCCTCCTCAGCCTCTCAGAGTGCTAGGTTTATAGGCATGAGCCACTGCACCCGGCCTCTGCACCTGTATAATAAAAGGATTTGTTTTACAAAATTTATAGTTAGAAGGGCATACTCAAAAATACAAAAGGCCGTGTGTGACCCCAAAGCCACAGGTTCCCCAAGGCTGTTAATCTCAACCATGAATTTTGCTGTGTAGTTGTAAGTGAATCGAATTTGTACTATAAATCCAGTATGGCTGTGAAAATGTGATACCGTTGCCTTCATTGCAGTAATGTCAGTTGTAATTAAATCTACATTTGGGACTTAGAATTTGAAATTTTATAAACTGTATATTTAGTTTGTATGACTTTCAGTTGTATGTATTTTGGAGGAGGGCTTGAATTGTTAAGACGTAAATTGTGGCAAGAAGGCATGGGATCATTTGTATAGAATGTTTGGCAGGAAACAAGTTTTTCCTTTTTGTCGTTATGTACTGATAAAAAGTATTGTTTGGGTCTTGTAACGGTAATGGTAGAAAAAGCGTAAGTCCTTTATGGCACAGGGATTACATGTGAGCAAAAAGAAAGATAAGCTATTTAATGGTTTAGTTTATGTGATAGTCATAGGTTTGTATTTTAGTTTTGTTGCCTAATGTTGCATCATTAAGCAGTCATATTTGGGTGTAATAGAAAAAGCTGTCTTTTGTGAAACTTTGTTAGAAAGTTGAGGGATAAATAGTTTTTGTGGATTGTAGTATTTTTCACAAATATTTGAATTCTTTAGAAAATTTAAATAAAACTGCCTAGTCATTTTCATTTTCAGACACTGAGGTGATACTATAAATTTGTTAGTAACATTTTGATAACTTTTATCATATATGGCTAGTGTTTGTTTTTATTTTGAAATTTATTACTAGCCTTAATAGATTGGTTTTATTGTTTAGAAAACTCATTTTGTACTTTGTGGTGGTGAAGGGGAATGATTTTTCTTAGGTTAATGGTAGACTACTACTTTCTAGTACTTTTGACCGTAATGGGTAAAGAGATGCTCTTAATGTTCTGTATGAGCTGTGTAACTTCTAACATTTTGCTTTGGGGAGATAAAATATAGAAGTTGTGTCACACTGTTAAACTTTCATAAAGTTTTAAAAGTCATTTTGGCTTTTTTTCTGCATGAACTATACTGATTTATGAAACATGGGCATTTAATGTCAAGTAGTAAGAGGTTATTTTTCCTGTAGCTCCCAGGTTTCTAGACCTGGTTTAGAGAGTGTAATTTTTTCAAAGACTGAGTACTCAGAATGGTAGTGTGCACCAAGGAATGGGGTACGGGGAATTAACTAGCTAAGAAATTGAGACTTGGGAGATGCTCAACCAAATTAGGTATAATCAGTTTTTAGGCAATATTGCAAGGTAGATACTGATTGCCTTGGAAGTTGTTGACGGATTAATATTAATTTTCTGTGGCGATTAGAAAATAATTTGAACAAGGTCTTGAAATTTTGATGGTGGATTAGGGGTTTAAAAAGTGCACATTAAAGGGGAAATTCTAAAATAGACAATAGAAACGCGTCTATGGGGGAATGTTGCCAAGATAATTGAAAAGATTTGAACAAGTTTAAATTTGACTGTTAAATGCATGGGTGTGGTTCTGTGAATTAAATGTATTAATGATAATTTGGACTTTTCAAGGCACTCTTGGAAAGAACAGGCTACACACTTGATGTGACCACTGGACAGAGGAAGTATGGGGGACCGCCTCCAGATTCCGTTTATTCAGGTCAGCAGCCTTCTGTTGGCACTGAGGTAAAGAACCTAAAAACTTGTACATTTTGTAGTAAAAGCACAGGTGTCTGGTTTCCTAAAGAAAGTCTTCATAGTTTTCACTTAATGTTTAATTTACAGATATTTGTGGGGAAGATCCCAAGAGATCTATTTGAAGATGAACTCGTTCCATTGTTTGAGAAAGCTGGACCTATATGGGATCTACGTCTAATGATGGATCCACTAACTGGTCTCAATAGAGGTTATGCGTTTGTCACTTTCTGTACAAAAGAAGCAGCTCAGGAGGCTGTTAAATTGGTAAGTTTTTTCCTCTTCAGTTTTCACATTCACTATCTTTAATGCTAATTTTCTTTTTTTTTTTTTTTTTGTAGAGATAGAGTTTCACTTTATGGCCCTTAGTAGAGTGCCGTGGCATCATGCAGCTCACAGCAACCTTCCGACTCCTGGGCCCAGGCGATTCTCTTGCCTCAGCCTCCCGAGTAGCTGGGACTACAGGTGCCCAACACAATGCCCGGCTATTTTTTTGTTGCAGTTTGGCTGGGGCCGGGTTTGAACCTGCCTACCCTTGGTATGTGGGGCCGGCGCCCTACCAACTGAGCCACATGTGCCGCCCCAATGCCAATTTTTTTTTTATTGTGTTTAAGAACTTACCAGACGGTTTTTGTGCAAGGTTTATAACAGCATCCTCTGCCTATATATTTGCTAGAATTTAGGATCTGTTAGATAGTGGGGTAGATAAACATCTGGCTTAGTAGGATTTTTTTTTTGTAAATTTATAGGAATGTGAAAAGGTTTTAAAAAGTAACTCATAGGGTTCCCGTGGTTCTGGCTACACCTGGGCTGTCCTTTTTTCTAAATTAATTCACAAAGATAGTTTGATTAAATTTCTAGTTGATAAAACAAAGGATTTTGTGGTGGATGGCAGTAGTTAAAGATATCAGATGTTAGATGAGGACTGTTATTTTTCTGATTTCTTTTTTTTTTTTTTTCTTTCTAAGAGCAAACATTGCCTGATGACCAACTGATTTAAAAAAGTGGGGGCGGGGGAGGAGCTAGGCGCATTGGCTCAATACCTATAATCCTAGTACTCTAGGAGACTGAGGTTGGGCTAATCAAATAAGCTCAGTTCTAGACCAGCCTGAGCTAGAGGGAGACCATCTCCAAAAATAGCCTGGTGTTGTGATGGGTGCCTGTAGCCCCAGCTACTTGGGAGGCTGAAGCAAGAGAATCACTTGTGTTCAAGAGTCTGAGGTTGCTATGAGCTATGATGCCATGGCACTCGGGGGTAACAAAGTGAGACTTTTGAAGTTTCGAAATAGTTTTTATTACTCTTCATTCAAACATTAAATTCTGTGGCTGAAGTGCTGTTCTGCATTTTATAGTTAAAGAGCTGGGGTTAATTTAAATTTAGGGGCTATATGAGAAATACCCTTCGGGGAGGAACTTTTGTGGGAGATGGCTCACTATGGCAGATAGTTACTAAATTTGTCTTGTCTGCCTTACTTAAAGCAGACTTTAAGAACCTTCAGACTGATTTCTCCGTCAAGTTTTTTTTTCCTATTCCCTCACTATCAGCTATCAGATGTATCGCTTGAATGAAGACAAACTTGAAAAAGAAAAATAAAACTAGCACGTTTTCCTGTTCTATGTTGTTTGAATACCTCTGCTTGCATGCATAATTGAATGTGGTGGAAGTTTCACATTAGAAAAGTGTGCTACTTGAAAGAATATAGGTGTTTTTAAAAAACAGGATTTAGGAGTTATACACATGTTTAAAATTATGGATGACTTTTTCTCTCCTTTACAGAATGCTTCCTATTTTAGAGGGGATATAGTTCTGTAAAGAGCCATTCACTGGGAACCTTTGAACTGTCAAAATTTTAGTTTCAGCAGTTCAAGTGAAGGACTTTTTCAGAGCTCTAAAAAGAAAGAGGTACTTTAGAAATCATCCAGTTTAATCTGTAAAAGAATAGAACATTTTTGCCAGGCAGCAATAAAGTAGCAGTAAGGGAAAATGCAGACTGATTGAGAAAACAATAAGTATTCTTACTACAAAAAGCTCTTGCTGTGGGCGCTCCATGTCCAAGGGTTCTCCGTCCACAGATTCAACTAATTGCAGAATAGTAATATTCTAAACAAATCCAATAAAAAATAATGCAAGAGTATATTAGAGGATGAATGTAGGATATGTAGGTACTGTGCCATTTTATCTAAGTGACTGGAGCATCTGTGAGTTTTGATATGGGGTCTTGGAACCAATACCCTGCATATACTGGGAGACCACTGTGAAGAATTTACCCAGTGATGTCAGACCCATTTTTTAACACTTCAAAACAGGATCATTAAACTGATATTGTAGGCTACTTTATCTTTGCCAGCAAAATGTACAATTATGTTAAGTGATTGATCATTGGTACTTAGATTTCTAGAGGATTTCCAGAAACTTTAAGAAATACATTGTTAGGGGGTGGCGCCTGTGGCTCAGCGAGTAGGGCGCCAGCCCCATATACCCAGGGTGGCGGGTTCAAACTCGGCCCCGGCCAAACTGCAACAAAAACTAGCTGGGTGTTGTGGCAGATGCCTGTAGTCCCAGCTACTCGGGAGGCTGAGGCAAGAGAATCACCTAAGCCCAGGAGTTGGAGGTTGCTGTGAGCTGTGTGACGCCACAGCACTCTACCGAGGCGATAAAGTGAGACTCTGTCTCTACAAAAAAAAAAAAAAACATTGTTAGAAGACAATGGTGACATAAGCCAGCAATAACGTGATGTTGAGTGCCAGTAAGTAGACGCTGAAATGTTTCAGTTGGGACAATTGTCTTGGCTTAACAAAATTGCATTTCTGTAGGCTGGTTAGAATAATACAATCTAATTTATGTAGTTTTTAATTATAATGCAGACATTTCTGTAGATAACCAAGCAGCCTTTTTGATTGGTCTAGGAATTAACCCTTGTTTTAAACCTTTTTACATTTCTTTTTGGATTTCTCTGTTGTGATTGGAATCATCTGGAGACCTAATTGTTTTTGATTACCTGATTAATAGAGGGCTTTGCCTTTTGGTGCCTTTTAAAAGATATTTAGAGTGGTAGATGGTATGTATCCACTGAGATGAATTGAACACGTCATTTGCTTTTTTTTTTTTTTTTTTTTTTTTTTTTGAGACAGAGCCTCAAGCTGTCACCCTGGAGAGAGTGCTGTGGCATCACAGCTCACAGCAACCTTCAATTCCTGGGCTCAAGCGAGTCTCCTGCCTCCGCCTCCCAAGCAGCTGGGACTACAGGCGCCCGCCACAACACCCGGCCATTTTTTGGTTGCAGCCATCATTGTTGTTCGGTGGGCCTGGGCTGCATTCGAACCCGCCAGCTCAGGTGTACGTGGCTGGCGCCTTAACCGCTTGAGCCACAGGCGCCGAGCCGTCATTTGCTTTTTTTATTTTCTATTTTACTTTTTTTTTTTTTTTTTGGTAGAGACAGAGTCTCACTTTATCACCCTCCGTAGAGTGCTGTGGCGTCACACAGCTCACAGCAACCTCCAACTCCTGGGCTTAGGCGATTCTCTTGCCTCAGCCTCCCGAGTAGCTGGGACTACAGGTGCCCGCCCCAACACTATTTTACTTACTTTAGTCTGTCACCCTGGGTGTAGAGTGCCATGGTGTGATAGCTCACACCAACCTCAAACTTGTTGGGCTCAAGTGATCTTCTTGCCTCAGCCTCCCATGTAGCTGGGACTACAGGCGTCTGATGCAGCGCCCAGCTAGTTTTTAGAGACTGGGTCTCACTCTGGCTCAGGTTGGTCTTGAACTCCTGAGCTCAGGCAATCCACCTACCTCAGCTTCCCAGAATGCTAGGATTACAGGTATGAGCCACTGTGCCCACCCTCATTTGCTTTTTTTTTAAAGGATGCTTTATGGTGGATAGGAATTGGGAAATTTGCCTTAATACAACAATAAAGGACTAGATGTTAGTGGAAATGAAGTAATTCAAGCATTCTAGAAAAAATACAAGACTTAAGTTGATTTGGATTTTTTTTGCTACTTTGTATTTACGTGTGGAAATAAGTACCCCTGTAATACATTCCTTGAGGAGGGAGCATACTTCCGACATTATTGCTACTTGTGTTATATCTTGAAAATTTTCCTTGAGTTGCAACTCTGTCCAAGGTGAATGTTTATATAATTGAGGTTTTCATTCTATTTATATGTAACTAAATGTTTGGGAAAATGCTTTCTTTACATTATTTGCAAATCAGAGAAAATTGAAGCACCTGCTTCTGCTTTCTTTGAGTATCTTGAGGAATATCTTAGGGCAGGATGATTTTAGGTCTTTAGCCTTATTTTTTCTCTAGTCTGTAGTCCACTGATTCTATTAGCTGAGCTATCAAAAGGTATGGCCTTATTTTTTGGTACAATGCAACAGTGATTTGTTCCCATAGATTAAAAACTATTGTAGATCTTAAATTTGTATGTGGATTACTTACAAAAATAGGTTAGTTGATAATAACAGCTGAAGAAATACGATGTTAGAAGTGACTGCAGATTTGTGAAATGACTGATTTCCAGCCAACATCTATCTTGCATTTTGAGGAATAAAAACATTTATCCCTAAATGGTGATAATCTAGCTAGGGAAGCAAAATTAGACTTATGAGAAGGTGATGAGCACAACTCGTTCTCAAGGTAAATGGAATTATGTTCATTCTGTAGAAGAGTAAATAGGCTTGGTGACTTGCTTGAGGCCATACAGCTAAACACCGCAAGCTTGTTTGGTGCAAGATTTCTTTAGCTGGAGTCCCTAGTGTAGAGCAGACATAACAATTTAAGCCAGCAGCACAACTTGCTACCAGGTAGCCTGATTCGTTAAATTATTTAGTGGTATAGTTAGTGTTAAAAGGAGTTCAGGAAGTTAGTCATGTCTCTTGCTAAAATATTTTTGGCAACTAACACTTGACGGTCTTAACTGTTACCACTCGAGTCTCAGCATTTTTGTACCATTCAGACTACTGAAGAAGCCTTATTAGTTTCTCTGCCTTCTGTTACCCTATATGTTCAACAGGATAGATTATGTCAACATTCCCATGCTGAAATGACTTCCAAACTTAACCCTATCCAATCAAGTTCCTTACCTCTTTTCCCCACTCTTCCCTGCATTACCTTTCCATCCATACTTTGCCTTCTTTTTGTCCTCCAAATAAGCCATGGCCATTTCCATCTCAAGGCTACCTTCTGTTCTGCTTTGTACGCTTTGGAAGTAGCCTAGTTACCTACACATTAGTCAGATCTTAGAAGGCTTTTCCTGACTTAGAGGCACTGTTACTAGTTTACTGCCCATCACAGTATCCTGAATGTGATAAAATAGATTGCGCTTAGAAGAACTTAAAATCATTTTTTAACTTTGTAAAGTCTTTCCCCCTCAAAATAGAAGTACTTTTTTGCCTTTATTCTTCACATTTAAAACAGTGTCCCTATTAGTAGGTGCTGAATAAGTAGCCTGCCTGGCTCGATGAGTGCCATGTAACATCATTGATGATCCAAGAATTTATAAGATACCTTTGTTCATGGGCTTTTTTTGCTATTTAAAGGTATTTTAGCTTCCATCTGCAGTTACTTATTCTGTGCTACTTTCAATTTTAGGGATTAGAGTAGATTAGTGGGTGATGTTTTCTCCTCTTCTCCCTTAAGGATGTTGGGAAATACATGTGTTTCTGGTTGTTACAAAACAAAAAGGACGGCAGGTATGTATGTGTATGTGTCATGCTGCTGGAATTGGGGCCCAGGGCAGTGGTGATGTAATGCTGGGGTTGTCTTCCTTTGGTGGAAATGCTAATAGTGCCTATGTAACACACACTGGAATAGATGAGCTTGTTATTTGCAGATTAAAAGTTAAACAGTTCTGATGGTTTTATTTGCCACGATGGTTCTGTATATCACCATGTGTGTACAACCATTTTGATGAATGCAGCTGACAAAGTAGGTCCGTGAAATATTGTAGTGCCAGTTTAGTAAAAGTTTGGTGTGTTAAACACAAAAACGTAGCACAGGTATTCATGTTCTTTACTTTATTCATTTTAATTTTTTTGACTAATTTAATTTTTTTCTTCGCCCCCTCCCTGCCATGTTCTTTACTTTAGAGGGGTTATGGGATGTGAGAAAAGCGCTAACTACAATTGGGAAGCAAATTGTGGAAGGGTAAAGGAATGATGAAGGGAAATTGCTTGGGGTTAGGCTTGTCAGAACATTTTGTGATAAAGAGGTTTGACCAGCACAGTGACGAAAATAGGTGAATCTCGTTGAAGCAGTTTTGGAATAAGTAGGAGTTAAAACTTTAAGTCAGTGCCAGAAGGTGTAGTGCATAACTGCTGGGGTAAGCAAGCTGCACAGTGCAGTTACTGCAGTGAGTCTTGTTTCAGGGACCAGGAGGAGGGTGGCATCAATAGAAAGAGAGGTCAAAGAGTTTGAGAGAGAAATGATAGGCTACTAGTGGTGTGTTGTAGGTTCTGTTCTAGTTTTATCAGTGATTCGAGTGGGGGCATAGCTGGACTGTTGTAAAAACTTTGGTGGCTTGGGCGACACCTGTGGCTCAAAGGAGTAGGGCGCTGGCCCCATATGCCGGAGGTGGTGGGTTCAAACCCAGCCTCGGCCAAAAAAAAAAAAGTTTGGTGGCTTGAATGTGCATGCAGTGATTAATACATTAGATGACAAAATCAGGATTGGAAAAAAATTTGGTAGCCTGGGAAATAGAGTTCATATCTAGTAAGACTGAATTGACAAAAGCCAAGTTTTGTGCAAAACTCACAAGTAAGCTAAGGTAACATGAACTACGTGTAATAGAGGTATAGTGACTAGAAGTGGGAAATTAGTAGTAATGTCTGATTTATTCTAGGTTCCACAGTCTTAGTCTGCATTTACAATGTTGTGTTATGGATATCTGATACTCTTTAGTGATACTTAAAGAGTGTCCATATTGCTTGGAAGCATTTTAGTTTGCTGTTATTGGGGGAGGGAGTGATTAACCTTGGGTAGAGAGATGTGTGCAGGTATATGAAGTGCTGTTCTTTTTTTTTTTTTTTGAGACAGAGGTTCAAGCTGTCACCCTGGATAGAGTCCCGTGGCATCACAGCTCACAGCAACCTCCCAATTCCTGGGCTCAAGCGAGTCCTACCTCCGCCTCCCGAGTAGCTGGGACTACAGGCGCCCGCCACAATGCCTGGCCTTTTTTTTTTGGTTGTAGCCGTCATTGTTGTTTGGCTGGCCCGGGCTGGATTCGAACCCGCCAGCTCAGGTGTACATGGCTGGTGCCTTAGCCCGTTGAGCCACAGGCGCTGAGCCTGAAGTGCTATTCTTTGAAGAAATAGATTTATTGCAGAATTTTTAGGAAAGTAGATTTTGGCTTAATGTAAAGAAGACTTTCCAAATAAATATTTAGAATGAAAGTGAACATGCTTTGGGAGGTAGTAGCTTTACTGAGAAGAATTAGGACTGAGCAACCACTTCTGGATCAGATACCAAATTTGAGGTTGCTAAATTTTGGAAATTTGGTGAATGTGGGGGAAGGAAAAAGTGACTTAAAATTTTGAGCTAAGATGACAGGAATATTCCAGACCGTAACACTCCTGTTTTGGTGTCCTTAATCCTGACCCAGAAGGCTAGATTTTTAACACCAGCTTATTAAGGTCTAGGGCTCACCTTTCTAGAGTAGAAAAGAGAAGATGCTGTTTTGTTCATTTTTGATATTGCATAGTGTCTGGAGAGTTAGATTTTATCAGTGTTAAATTAGACCCTCTCTTGAGGTTCAGATTTATTTTTTTATTTTGTAGAGACAGTCTTACTTTATAGATCTCGGTAGAGTGCCGTGGTGTCACAGCTCACAGCAACCTCCAACTCCTGGGCTCAAGTGATTTTCTTGCCTCAGCCTCCCAAGTAGCTGGGACTACAGGCGCCTACCACCCTGCCTGGCTGTTTTTGCTACAGTTTGGCCGGGTCTGGGTTTGAATCTGCCACCTTCGGTATATGGGGCCAGCGGCACCCTACCCACTGAGCCACAGGCGCCGCCCAGATTTATTTTTTTTGTGTTGCCCTTTTACATCTAACTCACTGTTACCTACTTGCTAGGATAAGCCATTGTCTTTGAATTTAAGGTGATAGAGTAGTACTAGAGTGAGAAAGGTTGAGCAATTCAGGTGTGCAGAATCCACAGATGGAAAAGTGTGCTTAATCCACAGATGGAACGTTGCTTCAGGAAATGCCTATTTCTGGGTACTTATATTTGGACAGTATGTCCTCAGAGTCTCCTTACTTTGCTCCTTTAATGACTTGATTTCATTAGAGAGCTAGTTTATTCTCTGTGTGTTGCTTACAACTGTTTTCAACTTTAAAGTTTTTTTATTTTAAAAATGTGGGTGGGGAAGAGTTACAGTTTATTTTGTGAATCCTGCTGAATCTTTGTGTGGTTTGTATTGGTCAGAGACCATGGTCATCTTTCACAGTTTCTACCTATCTTACCTGGTTAACTTCATGAGCAGAGTCAGTGATGATGGGTTGGAAGGAAAAAGTGGTTTTTCTGTAGATAATGATGAACATAGTCATTATTACTTAGAAGCTTTATTGTTAATGTTGATGGTTGGTGGAAGTGTTGGCTGCATTACAGATTAGCTCTTAATATTGTGATTATTGTTGCCTCCATGGAATTTTTCCATTCTCTGTTATCTTTCCCTCCTAGATTTCTTAAAAGGATTTTGGGTGTTCTCAATCATATTTTCTTGGTATAACTAAGAATTCCAGTTTTATAAGAATTGAGGGTTAAGGTTAACTTTATTTGTAAAATAAGGCATTGTGGTCTACTTGTCCATAATCCCACACAATGATGGATTTAACTAGCTCTACTGATTGGGGGCAACGTGAATGTTTTCTGCTTTTGAAAGGTTTTTGATCTAATGGAAGAGAAAGATTTTTAAAGAATGTAAATGCTATATGAGAAAACAAAGTATATGGCAGAATTTCTCAATCTCAGCACTACTGTTATTTTAGACTAGATAATTTTTTGTTGTGGTAGGCTGCCTTGTGTGAATTGGGGGCCGCTTGCCCCCTGGATAACAGTGACAAGTTCCTTCTGCTTCCCAGGTGTAACAGCCAGAAATGTCATTCTCTAGGCACTGTCAGATGTTTTCTGGGGGACAGAATCATTCTTACTGAGAATTATTGCTTGATGTTAACATGGAAAGGTATTTTGTTGACCTTTACAGGATTTAGAGATTGCAGAATACCTGATGGTTGAATTCAATTTACAAATACATAGTGGAGTTTGGATGGTAGAAGTTACAGGGAAAGGCATTTTCTTCAGAGGTTTAGAAGTACTACATGTCTGAGAACTGGTATAAATGGTGAAGATGCTGCAGAGAGATAGGGGAGGTACAGGCATTTTAGGGTGGTCTTACATGATGTCTAAACACTTAAAACTTTATCTCTGGTGATGGGGAACCATTGAAAGATTTTTTTCAATAGGCAAAAATAGTGATCCCTCCCCCCTCCACAATGTGACATCTCTGGCATGAATGTAGAAAAAAGATAAACTTTGAGTCTAGATGACTAGGGACTTGATAACCTGGACTGAGTGGGGTCGTAGAAAGTGAGAAGTTGTTCTGAACCTGGAGGCCTGGTATGGACATTGTTGCATTTTGATGATCTGAAGATGGAGAAAGGACCATGGAGGAATTAACTGAGTTATGTGTTTCCTTCTGTTATATCTGGTGTACCTATTATGCAAAAATGGGAATAATAGAAGATTTTTTTTTTTTCCCTTTAAGGTTGTTTGTTCTGTAAGCTATGTGGAAACTCAGTTGGTTCTTTTGTTCTTGTGGCTCTATGTGTGTCTCAGTATAGCATAGATTTTGAGGTCAGGTGTTGGGAATAATCAGTAACTTGTCACTGCTGCCACCACTATTACCAGCAAACCTTGAAGTGGTTTTAACTGTGTGGTCTATGTAGTCTACTTTTTCAGACACCTTGGTTACTTTTGAACCTTGGTTTGTAAATAATAGTGATTGATTAAAAATAATAATAATAGCAATTGATAGATTTGTCACTTTCATGGATTACATTTTGTCTCATTTACAATATCTCATCATTCCAATGGGTGGGATATGGTTACTTAAAACTTTAATTGATTTTTTTACTGTAGTTTTACAGTTTCTATTCTTTTGCCATAATCAGCATGTCGTCATAATTTTATTACATGCTTGCCGAAAATGAAATAGGACAAAAAGAAGTGTTGGATTCGAAATAAAATGGAGCTCCTTAGATTAAAACATTGGAAGCCAAAAATTCCTCATTGCAGCTTTTTTTTTTTTTTTAGAGACAGAGTCTCACTTTATCACCCTCAGTAGAGTGCCATGGTGTCACACAGCTCACAGCAATCTCCAACTCCTGGGCTTAGGCCATTCTATTGCCTCAGCCTCCCGAGTAGCTGGGACTACAGGCGCCTGCCACAACGCCCGCCTACTTTAGTTTTGCAGTTCGGCCGAGGCTGGGTTTGAACCCGCCACCTTCAGTATATGGGGCCGGCGCCCTACTCGCCGAGCCACAGGCGCCGCCCCCTTATTGCAGCTTTTTATAAGAGGAAGGGGAGATACAGAAAGAGGGTTAGATGTTGGTTATTAGAAAGGCAGAAAGTTTGCTGGTTTTAGAATTAAGTTTCCCTTGTATGAGAATAACTGGTTGGCAAAATGAATTGAAGTAGAAGTTAAGGTATTGTGGAGTCAGCAGTTTTTGAATTTAAGCTGCTACAGATCTGATTCCTAATTCATCAAGTTATTTAGATTTCAAGGATTTAATAACACATTTTTACATTAATTCATAAACTTGTAGTGTTTTTGGTCAATATCAGATTGTAATTTTATGGTTAGCCTTTTTTTTTGTTTGTTTGTTTTTTTTGGAGGCAGTCTCACTCTGTTGGCCAGGCTAGAGTACCATGGCCCCAGCATCGCTTGCAGCATCCTTAAACTCCTGGGTTTAAGTGATCCTCCTATTTCAGCCTTCTCAGTAGCTGAGACTACAGGTACCTACACATGCCTGGTTAATTTTTTTCTATTGTTTTTAGAGACTGGGTCTCATTCTTGCTTAGGCTGGTCTTGAACTCATGAGCTCAAGTAATCTTCCCTCTTGGGCCGCCGGGAGTGCTAGAATCACAGGTGTTAGCCACTTCACCTGGCCAGTAAACTATTTTTTAAAGGATGAAAATACTCAAGAACATATAGTGTTGGAGTTTGAATTAGTTAAAATTTTGTTTGTGTATTGAGATCTGTGTGTCTTAGTACTTTTAATGAGATATCACAAGTGATTTAATAGCATGCACTTTTTCTCCTTTCAGTATAATAATCATGAAATTCGTTCTGGAAAACACATTGGTGTCTGCATCTCAGTTGCCAACAATAGGCTTTTTGTGGGCTCTATTCCTAAGAGTAAAACCAAGGAACAGATTCTTGAAGAATTTAGTAAAGTAACAGGTAAGTTGGATTTTTTGGAAGGTGGTGCAATTTATAATAATGAAGATAATAGTATATTTCTATGGGTCATTGATCTAAACACTACATTTATTGACTCATTGAGTAATCCCTACAACTTGATAAGGTATATAAACCTATTTTTCAGGTAGAAAAACAGGCACAGAGGATTTAGAAAAGATTGCTGTAAGTTATTTGGAGGTTAATAAGAAATGCAGCTGGGATTTAGATTCAGCCTGCAGAATTGTCATTCTGTTTCCTTAGTTTTGCAAGATACTTCTTTGCTTTTGCTCTAGGTATTAGTTGATACTCTTCGTAGAATTGTTTGAATAATGATTGTGATTTTCCAGATTATAGGAATAATAAGTATTCTTGCCATAAGCAGAAATTATACAAGATTGGACAGTTAAGTTTGCAAACTCATCCTAGAAAACGTGCTATGTTCCTCTTTCCTGAGCATCACTATGATCACCTTTGAAGTTCTCTCCTTGGGAAGTTGTGCACTGAAGCCAGTGCCTAAACCACCCTATAAGGCACTTTTTCTAGTTGAGTTTTCGAACTGAGAGTCAGATCCTGTATGACAAACACCTCTGATGGCCATTCCAGGAAAAAGTTTCAGCCATATTTTACTGTAGTGCCACTCTCCTACAGTAATTACCTAAAGATTTTTATCTGTGCTTTAGTTAGTGGAAGCGGAAAAAGTCGTTAGAACTAATTAAAAATATTTTTTCATTTCATGGGGGTTTCTGTGTTGGGAAAACTTGGAAAGGGTAGATTAGGATAATTATCTGGACCTCTTTTTTTGATCGTCTTTCATAAAGAGTGTTGTGAAAAGAGATTGTTTTGCATTTGGATACTTAAGTAATATCTTAGGAAAATAAATCCTTTGATCTGTTTGATTTGTCTAGTTACTTTATCTAATTTCTCTGTGATGGGTGCTTGCTTTCAGAGGGTCTTACTGATGTCATTTTGTACCACCAACCGGATGACAAGAAAAAAAACAGAGGCTTTTGTTTTCTTGAATATGAAGATCACAAAACAGCGGCCCAGGCAAGGCGCAGGTTAATGAGTGGTAAAGTCAAGGTCTGGGGGAATGTCGGAACTGTCGAATGGGCTGATCCTATAGAAGATCCTGATCCTGAGGTCATGGCAAAGGTAATGATAATCAAGTTAAAAACCTTTTTTGAAGGATTGAGTGAGTGAAGAGGGCAAAATAGACAACTTATAAAGTGAATTGTGAACTTTTTTTTAAACTAGATTTTTGGATGTGAGAGGAATATTCTTTACTAATGAGTCAGAGGCAAGTGAATATAGAAATTGTATAGCCATCATAATCTCAATAGAGTAGCTAGTCTGCTTGTTACAGAGATGATTCACTTCCATTTTTGTGTGATTAATAAGAGCAGTTTCTTTTGAGTTTTTAAGAATGGCGCTATTAGCTTGCAAGGTTTTGTGTTAAAAGTCCTCCTAAAAATAGTGAACTGTACTGGCCCCAGCAGAGCTGCTGTAGTTACGTTTAGGTATTATTAGGTATCCTGCTTTAGGAGTCAAGTTGAAGCATTCTGAGAGTAAACATCTCAGGTCAACACTTCACACTAATGCCCTTTGCAGCTATCTTTTTCTATCCTTTGTCTTTTAAGAATCCTTTATTAGGAGATTTTAGTCTAGGTATTAAATACAATTAGTTAAATCAAGAGGAGGGTGTGAGCTGATGAGAGCTATGAATATTGAAGGATAAGGTTTCTATTTTCCTCTGGTCTATAAAGCTTTCCGTGGGTTAGCACTTCAGAGTAATATTCAGATGGTATTCAAGTATTTTAGGAGAAAGTGATAGTGTTTCTTAGTCAAAAGATTAAGATTTGTAATAGTACTTCAAGAAGCTTTCCGGATTGAGAGAACAATTTATCTTACTAATACTTTGAATACTCCCTTCTCTGTCAAAGATTTTTTTTTTTTGAGACCCTCAAGCTGTCATCCTGGATAGAGTGCTGTGGCATCACAGCTCACAGCAACCTCCAATTCCTGGGCTCAAGCGAGTCTCCTGCCTCCGCCTCCCAAGTAGCTGGGACTACAGGCGCCCGCC
>CAUYRH010050754.1:0-14491 GCA_963574655.1 Perodicticus potto | reverse complement strand
CCACCTAAAATCCACACAAAAGTGGACTTTCCTGCTTCTACTACACCTGTACAGATTGGTCAGGAGCTATGTAAGAGGCAGTAGGCATTTTGAATAACAGGCATCAATCCTCTTTCTCTCCACCCTCCATTTCAGCAGGAACTTCTTTTTTTTCTTTTGAGACAGAGTCTTTGCCTGTGGCATCATCATAGCTCACAGGAACCCAAACTCTTGAGCTTAAGCAATCCTCTTGTCTCAACCTCCCACGTAGCTGGGACTATAGGCTCCCGCCACAATGCCTGGCTGTTTTTAGAGATGGGGTCTCGCTCTTGCTCAGGCTGGTCTCAAACTCCTGAGCTCAAGCAGTCCACTGCCTCAGTCTCCCAGAGTGCTAGGATTACATATGTGAGCCACTGCACCTGGCTTTTTGTAGGAGTCTTTTGGACCCTATTTTTATGACTTGAAAATTTGCCCAACTTGAGCGATGGGGGATTTGTTTACTGGTTTTCTTTATTTCCTAAACCCATTATAAGTTTATCTTTTATAGTGGGGGAAAAAAAATCCAGTGAACTTTTTTTGTTGAACAGAAAAATTTCTGAGTTACTGAGTATGGAGACCTGGATAACGGGAGTGAACATGCAGGACTATAATGTGAGTCCAGCCAGGTTCATGTTTAGATTGGAGGTTGAGTTCAGTCAGCAGGTGTTTGGGTTCTCACAGTTGCTAGAACTACCTGTACTGTGCCCTGTGATTGTCCCCTGTGTTTGTTGGACTAAACACTGACATAAAAAGCTCTCCTCATTTTCTGAGCGCCTCTGGCTGGCGGTGTGGGACGCAGCCGTGCATTTCAAAAGACATGTTTTTGGTGTAATAGAAAGCTGTGGCAGCCAGGGATGAGGAGGGGCACACCGGAGCAGATCCAAAGAGGATCGAGGTCTGTGAAAATAAGAAGCAGACGCCACCAGCTGAGAAACTGTTAATGGGATAGAAGAATTTGAAAACATAGTGAGTAAATTAGTGTTTTGGTGTTGGCATTAGATTACCCTTGAGAAGAAAATGTGTATAACAAGGGTGACGTGTTTGATGTCACAGGGTTGGTGGGGGGGGGGATAGACCTTCTAAGCAGTCATACGTGGAATGGGAACATTGAGTAAGTTATTGAGAAATTTCCTATTGATTAAAATCATGTGTGACAATTTAAAAACAAAATGATAGGCTTGTGTATATGTTGGCTGACTGTAAAAATCAATAGCCTCACTTGATGTTCAGATTCTGTTTTCTCCCTAGGATGTATCAGAACCTGATTTTCAGCTTTGCCATTGAATGTATTAACTCTGGGGATCCCGGTGCTGATTTCCTAGGTGTGTCCACGTGGTGCCGGCTCCTTGCTGTTTGTCCATGTTAGTGCAGGCACTGGTAAGAATTTAGCTGTTGGGGTCACGAGGACATTTCCTTGGTGTATCCTAAACACTTGAACACCGTTCCTACATTTCCTCAGATGTGTTTCTTTATGTGTAATACTTTTCTCCCTACCTTCCTGGGGGTTGGGGGAAATCCTATGTGCAAAGGACTTGTTAAATCAGTATTGTGATACAGCGTTGGAGAAAATGAGAAGTCCTGTGAGCAGTGGGAACCTGCCGGTGAGCTAGGGAGACGTTGGCCCTGTGGGGTGGATACTTTCTGTACTTGGAGATTTGTTAGGGTAAGTTCTCTGAGATTTCAACAGCAGTTGTTCTGTTGTCATGTGTAAATATTTTCTTTCTGAGTTGCTTGCGTGGGGCCAGTGTTCAGTGAACACTGCTGAAAAATTATTTAGTGGCTGAGCATACTTTTTTTTTTTTGAGTTGAAGACTTTGTACCCAAATCCAGATTTCTTTCTGCTACAGGCACTGTGAAGTGTTACTTAAACTTTGGGTGACTTTAAAACCACAGAAGAAAAGCTGGGATAAAGCTTTTCTTTTAAAGATTCTTTACCTTGTCGTGTAAAGGGGTTGACTATTCTTACCTGTTAGCCAGCACATTGAGGATAAGGAGACAACCAGTTTTAAACTGTAACACATGTAAAGCAGATATGTGCATTTAATATGCAGGTAATTTGGATAGTTTCAGAGGTAGTCATGAAGGAAAAACGGGCCCCTTGGACAGTAGGATCGGTTGCTGTCATACACCCCAGTAGAACGGAGGGGCAAATCAGGCTTCGAGACAGAAATTCACTATGCATTTCTAGGAAGATGGTCTGTGGCTTTTTTTTTTTTTGGACACAAGAGGACCCTTGGAAGAACCTGCAAAATATCTTGTGTGTGAGAAATCGGATTAAATGCTGTGGACAAATAGGGAAGTTTGCTGGTCCTTTACCGCAGGGAGTTCACAGATTTATACACATGAAAACAGAACTACTGAAATGAAGCCCAGTGCATATTAAATGCCAAGCGAATGGTACATGCAACAGCCAGTTGCTCAAGGAAAGACCCAGAAATCCATAAGGGCCTGCGGTGAGGACCTCTGTGTGGACTTGCTTCCCCATCTGGGCTGGCTTTTGGGGTTGGGGGCCTTTGAAGACTTTGAACAACAGTCCATTATTTTACTTAAGATCCAAGAGGAAGATTTTTATATTAAACTCAGAAGTTGAGAGTGCTCAATTTGCATACATCTTAAAAATAGATGACTAGTCATGAATAGTTTTCATACTTTGCAGAAACCAGGGAAGGGTCTAGCTCCTCAAGGCAGTTCATTTTCCTCTGTTGGGAGTTCAGAGAGCAAAGATCGAAAACGGCCAGTGAGTAGTTAGCTGAGGCCTGCTCTGTGCTCTGCGCGTCCCCTTCTCTCCTGGTGGGGGGTGGGTTTGCTAAGGATCAGTTATTAAATTTCTGTGATGCAGGTGGGTGTGCCAGGGATTCATGATCAGAGTGGATTCATTACTAAATGTAAAGAGTTGTTGGAGTACTACTTATAAGTACTTTTTGTTTAGAATTAGTTAACAGGAAGGCAGGGGAGCCTTTCATCAGGGGTTAGTTGTAGCTTCTGCTTTTTCAGTCAAGGTCTTTGGATTCATCCCTAAAATAGTGCCTGGCATTGATAGAGCAGGTGCTTGGTGCATCTGTGTGGAAGGGAATGAGTGGGGCAGTGACTTGCCATCCTCTTTGTGAGATTTTGGGGAAGGGGCAAGGCAAGTTTACCTTGGGGAGCAGCACTGCCCGCAGGTTGGGGTACATAGACTTTTAGCTATGTAATCGAGGGCCTTGTTTCCTCACATGCGCGATAGGGGTAGTACCTGTTTTTCTGGGCTTGTGAGAGGATGGAGATAGCACAAATTGGGGTTCATTGAATGGTGGTGGTGGCTGTGTTGGGGATAATGGTGCTGATATCATTGGGAAGGAGGGGGCGACTTTTTCTCCAGGGAGAATGCTGAGTCTTGGCCTTCTAGGCAGGACTGTCTCACATATTCTGCCCTTGTTGTTCTAATTAGGAAATTAGTGTCCATTATAACCACTGGAACCACTGTGCTTTTGCTGTGTTGTTAAATACAGATGGACCTTGTTTTAGAACAAATACATTCCTGAGGACTGTTCTTTTTATTTTTAAGAATTGTAGTAAGGCATACATAACAAAATTTACCTTTCTGGCCTTTTTCTTTTTATGAGACGGGTTTTCCTCAGTTTCCTCGGTTGAGTGCAGTGGTGTCAGCTTACATCAACCTCAAATTTCTGGGCTCAAGTGATCCTCCTGCCTCAGCCTCCTGAGTAGCTGGGATTACAGGCAAGCACCACCATGCCCAGCTAAGTTTTCTATTTTTAGTAGAGATGGGGTCTCACTCTTACTCATGTGGTGTCTGAACTCCTGAGCTAAAGTGATCCTGCTCAGCTTCCCAAAGCGCTGGGATTATAGATGTGAGCCACTGCGACTAGCCCTTTTTGACCACTTTAAAGTGTACAGGTCAGTGGCATTAAGTACATGTACATTATAGAGCAAATGTCACCATTATCCATCTCCAGCAATCTTTTTTTCTCGGAAAAGTGAAACTCTGTGCCTATTCACCACTAACTCCCTATCCATCGCTGCTCCCGGCCCCTGGCAACCACCCTTCTACTTTCTCTCTGTGGATTTGACTATTCTGCGTACCTCATGTGAATAGAATCATACTATATTTTGGGACTGGCTTATTTTACTTAGTGCAATGTTTCTTCAAGGTTCATTGGTGTTGTTACATATGTTTTTTGTGGTTCTTTGTTTTTTATATCTTGTTTTTATTACAGAAGAAACACATGTCTATATTACAGTGTTTCAACAACATATAGAAGAAGAAAAAGATACCGTGATTCCTATACCCAGCCAACCTCTTATTATTTTGGTGTATGTGCTTCTACAGAAACTGTGTCTGAGAGCAGAATAGTTTAGAGTAAAATCCTGAATGTCTTATACTAGGGCCTCTGGTTTCTCTGAGGATGAAGGAACTCTTGCTGTTTGAGATAGTGTCTTATTTTATCGTCCAGGCTAGGGTGTAGTGGTGTCATCATATCTTAACAGCAGCCTCAAACTCCTGGGCTCTAATAATTCTCCTGCCTCAGCCTCCCAAGCAGCTGGGACTATGGACATGTGCCAACACACCAAGCTGATTTTTCTAGTTTTAGTAGAGACAGGGTCTCACCTTTACTCAGGCTGGTCCCAAACTCTTAGCCTCAAGCAGTCCTCAAGGGACTACAGGAGCGCACAACCACCCTGGTTAATTTTTCTGTTTTTTTTTTTTTTTTTTTGTTGTTGTTGTTTCTTTGTTTTTTTGTAGAGACAGTTTTGCTTGTGCTTAGGCTGGTCTTGAACTTTTGGCCTCAAGCAGTCCTCTTGCTTCAGCCTTCCAAAGTGCTGGGATTACAGGTGTGAGCCAGTGCACCTGCCCTGAATATACATTTTGAAAAGAGTGAGAAATCAAGCGTGGGTCCTTATTAGACCAAAGGGGGCAGGGGAGACGTGTGGAGCAGTGAAGTGGGAACCCTCAACTGCCCTTTATAAAATGGGACGTTCCCACCTTTGAAGCTTGAACTTGTGGGTTTCCAGTTCCTGTTTTGCGTGCTTTTAATTTCAACTTTCTAAGTTTGCAAGTTCTAAGTTCTTAAGTTCATAGTAAATAGTCTTAGCTTTCGTTATGTGCAAATGTTAGGAGACCTCAAAAGGTCTCTTTCCTTGGAGGTGTGGGGCAGGGGTGAAGCTCCTTGTTGGTGCTGGGGAAGGAAGCCAGGCAGGTGGAAGTTGAGGTGGGGGCCAGCCCTCTGAGCTTAGGGACTCTTCTGGGTGTGGCTCTTCCAGGAAGCCCACCCCTCCCCCAAACCTGAGCTATTTCTAGCAGAACCTCTGGTGTTCTACCTAGCTAGTTCTTTCTTTCTTTTTTTTTTTGGAGACAGAGCCTCAAGCTGTCACCCTGGGTAGAGTGCTGTGGCATTACAGCTGACAGCAACCTCCAACTCCTGGGCTCAAGTGAGTCTCCTGCCTCCGCCTCCCAAATAGCTGGGATCACAGGCGCCCGCCACAATGCCTGGCTTTGTTGTTGTTGTTGTTGTTGCAGCCATCATTGTTGTTTGGTGGGCCGGGCTGGATTTGAACCCGCCAGCTCAGGTGTATGTGGCTGGCGTCTTAGCTGCTTGAGGCACAGGCGCCGAGCTGCTAGTTCTTTATCTTATTTGTCTCCACCCAATGAGCTGGAGCTCTTTAAGCATGAGGTCCTTCAGTTACTTTTATTTTTATATCCCCAGCACCTAGCAGGTGCCCTTGCCCTAGTCTTTGATAAATGTTTCTTGGAATGAAGGAACGAAGGAATGAATGAGAGCCTGCCCCAGAAAGTGGGCATTCCTAAGCCCTATCCTGTGCCCAAGCCTGTTTCATTTCTCACCTCATCTCCCTGTCCCCATCTCGGGGCCCGCTTTCCCAAGGCCTCCCCATCCTTCCTCCTCCACCTCCCACAGACCACTGTCAGCACTGGGCTTGCCTGAGGCCGGCCTAGGATTAGCTCTGGTGATCTAGCCCAGGCAGAGGAAATCCCCGTGGCCTCTACCAGGGCTTCAGGGCTTGGGTTTTCCCTTAACCCACTCTGACATGTGGTGGTTAGACTTAAGGATTGAATAGGGTTTTGTGGCTTATTCACTTAACCATCATGTGTTGTATTTCTATGGTGGCGTATTTCTCAGTTCTTAAAAAAAATAAAGGCCAGAAGATTACCCGTATTTTTAACTTTTATGCTCTTTTATGCTCTTTTTAGAAGAGCATAAAAGTCTAGTTTTTTTTATGTGTGAATATAAGTCCCAAATGTTACTGTCAGGCATTGACAAACCATGGTACTTACTTTAGTGACTTAAAACTGCCAGAGTTATATTGCTTTTAAACTTGGAAGTGTTTCTGAAACTTAGAATTTCTTGCTATCTGTCTCTAGTGCTCTCTGTTGAATGAAATTCCTTCTACAAGACAGGAGGAGTCAGGCAGTTTGCCTAAAGTAGTGAAGGGGACAGTCATCCCAGGAATGCAGTGGAGGCGGGAGAAAAGCAATAATGAACCAAAAATTAAAATTTTGAAGGAAAACAGAACTTCGTTGTGTAGGAGGAAACCAAATCTGTGATGTAAGTGTGAAGATAAGAAGGGGGAAGTCTTTAAGGAAGAGGAATTGAGGTTTTAGAAGATGCAAAGGCTGATATTTGCATAGTAGGTTGGCAAACTATTTTAAAGGATGTGCTCATGAGAACCACTTAGAAGGGATGTTGAATTCTTCTGATTGGCCTCAAACTTCATATTGTAGTTGAATTTGCACGTGATCATTCATTATTGTATTATTACTGATGGGATTGTGGAGGAAGGTCTGCCTAGTGTTAAAAGAAAACTAAGGCCTCCGGTAATCCTAGCACTCTGGGAGGCCAAAGTGGGAGGATCACTTGAGGTCAAGCAGCTGAGACCAGCCTGAGCAAGAGCAATATCCCCACCTCTAAAAGTAGAAAAATTAGCCAGGCATGATGGTACATGCCTGTGGGAGCTTGAGACAGGACAATTACTGGAACTCATGAATTGGAGGTTGCAGTGAGCTATGACGATGGTATTGCAGTTCAGCCTGGGCAACAGGCTCTGTGTCAGAAACAAACAAAAAAAAAAGAAAATCTTTTTTTCCAGATCAGGGCCACACCCAGAAAGGAAGCTATCCCCCTTATTTTAGAGTCAGCCTTAAACATTATACAGAAAGTTGTATTTTGTTTTTTACCCTACACTCCTTGTGATACCCAAGGCTTCTCCTCATTAAAGTCGAGAATATGTTCTGCTTGAATATCAACTCTGCCCTTACTTCATGACATAGTTTTCTCATTACAAGTCATGTTTGCTGCAGGAAGATTAAGTAATTCAGAAAAACAAAGGGAGTAAAAGTCATCATTGTGCTGCCCTCTAAAAACCTATTTACCAGCACATCTCACTTAGATTAGCTGGGTTGTCCTTTTATCTTTCCCATGTTTCACTTCTGTTTAACTTTTATGGTCTGTTCTGCAGAAATTTTAGTGGGGAATTTGGCCCCTGGCTGGTGCAGATTGCCCTTTTCAGAACTTCATGTCTCAAGAGTTCCCTCCAGTGCATGTGGTCCAGGGATGGAGTGGCCACCGAGGGTGACTGATCTCCAGCCAGGAGGAAGGACCAGAGTGTCCTGTGTGGCCTGGGGCCAAAAGCCAGGGCAACCCCTGATTGGCAGTGCAGGTCTTCTCCCACAATGCTTTGTAAATTTTAAAAGGCCATGAAGCAAAATGGTAGAGAGGTAAGGTTTAGTGGCTGGTAGTATTTGCAGACTTAAGGTGTCATCTGGGAGAGTTATATTTGTATTAGCTTAATGCATGTTTGTATGTGGAGACAGCTTATGTATTAATGGTGTATGCATTTTGTCTACTTAGAGGGACTTTTGTGAAGAAGGTGAACTTGTCCACTAGTGCATGGCATTGCCTGGTGGAAGGCCTGGATTTATTTCTCAGCTCAGCCATTAGTCAGATCCCTGACCTTGAGCAAGTGCCCCTTTGGGTTTCTATTTCCTGGCCTGGGGAAAGAGTGAATTTAGACCCTGTGGTCTATGAAGGTCACTTATAAGTAAAGACTGTAATGTTTGGGTGGAAGCCTGATTTTATCACTTTATGTTGTTTAGAGGATTTGTAGCATAGATTTTGTGCAGTGTCGTCATTGTTGTGATTTATTTGGTGCCTTTGGCCAGGATGTCACCCTTCAATTATAGTTCTCATGGAAAGATGAGATTGGCTTTATGTTATGGTTTGCAGGAATGTGCTGTGGAATAAAAGCAGGGCTCTCTCTCTAAGCAGCCTCATTGAATGGCTCATTTTTTAATGACCACACTGCCGTTTGGATGGTGAAGCATATTTCATGATGCTAAGGGTGATAACAGCACACTGTCCAAGCATCTGACTGAGGTCCTTCTCTGGTTTATAGGTTGATGTGACTTGATACAAAATGATTATCCTCCTCTTTTCAAGTATGTGTGAGTGACGCTATCAGATCATGAAGGCATATAGCATATACTTGTTCTTAGGGGTTTTTGTTTTTTTTTTGAGACAGATTCTCACTATGTCACCCTTGGTAGAATGCTGTTTCGTCACAGCTCATAGCAACCTCAAACTCCTGGGCTTAAGTAATTCTCTTGCTTCAGCCTCTCAAGTAGCTGGGACTACAGACGCCTGCCACAGTGCCCAGATGTTTCTGGTTGCAGTTGTCATCATTGTTGCTTAGCTGGCCTGGGCTGGGTTCAAACCTGCCAGCCTCTGTGTATGTGGCTGGCCCTGTAACCACTGTGCTATGGGTGCTGAGCCTGTTCTTAGTTTTTTAAAAGAATTTTTCCCTTAATTTTCTTAACACTTGAAATAGCCATTCTTATACTCTACAGCCAGTGCCTGCCTGCCTGCCTGTTCTTCTGTCACAGATTTTAACAGCTTCATAAATAAATTATTTTCTGTTCAGCTTCTTACATTTCTTTTTATTCCTTCTGCAGCCTAAGTCAAACTGGTTCTCCTTATTTGTGAGCTGGTTTCCTGCTTAAATTTCTTCTAGACCATTGTTTCTCAAGCACTGAGGTGTACATACATCAGTAGTAGCTTGGAGATTCTCTGGAGTGAGGCTTGAGATTCTGCACTGCTAAGTGATGTGGGCCTGCTGGTCTGTGGACTGTATTTTGAATAACAAGGGCATAAAGTTTGTGTAGGCAAACCTGGTTCTACCTGTCCTTCCACCCAGAGGTGTCTCTTCTGCTCACTACCTGTATTATTCATATACAAATCATTTACCTCGTCTTAACTCCAGGTATCCAGCACCTGTGTTTTGAGCACTTCCTCCTGCAGGTGCTGTATTGTGGATCAAGGAGGGGGACCCATTCAAGAAGCTTGTCGTCTTGTGATGAGGCCAGTGGGGTTGTGAGTAGCTACGGTCAGGTGAGTGCCAGATACTGTGGAAACAGGAGGGAGAAATTGTTCTGGTAGTTTTCACATAATGTTTGTTCTGGTGAGAGCATTTGTAGTTTCTGGGCTCCTGAGAGCAGGTCTGTGTTTAATTTATTGCTCGTATCTATCTGTATGTCCCTTTTGCCTGGGACAATGCCTGAGACATGGCAGTGATTATTGCATGGAGAATGGATGGGAAAGATTGAGGGCTCTTGCTCAGGTATCAGGTCACTGTCTTTTTTCAGTTGCAGCTTTGACACACAAGTTCACGTATTGGACATAGTCTGTTGATGTTTTAGGATTTGCAGTTACTCTAGCAGGTAGCTGTGACTGACAGTAATACATGAATCTTACATTTGTTTATGATAGTGAAATCATTTTTCCTGTATTTGGTGACTTGTTTCCAAATCTTCAGTTTCTTCTCATCTTTTTTATAGTGCACTGATCAAAACCAGGCTGGCTGTTGGCAGGGCCTGAGTGGCAGGGCGTGTGTGACGGTTCCCCTCCCCCCATTTGAATCTTCATTTGATGTTTACCTCTTCATCTTGGGTTTGGGGGTCTTTTATGTTCCAGGAAACTGAGTCCTAGGAGGAATACCTGACGGGATTTACCTCTGTAGTGTCTGGCTGAGCCTGGACTGTAACCTTGGACCCTCGGTCCCCTGAGATGCAGGCTCTTTGTGCAACACTGGGGTCTAGCTTTGTCCTTGTTTACTTGTTTTTCATGCTTCAGGGGACCACCTTGATTTATTTCTCTTCAGTTTCATCCTTTTGGTGCCATGTTTATGCAATGTTGAGAGCCTTCTCTGATTTGTAGTCCTTGTTTGAGAGCTGTGGCCACAGCCCCTTTCCCCGGACTCTGGTATGAGTTTCCTTCCTGTACTGAGGGACATTACCTGTCTTGGTCCAGACCTGTGCTGGCCTGTTGAATTCTCCCATCTCTGACATGGACAGCCATGTAGACATACATGTGGTTTTAAAACAAGGAGTGAAATATCAGAGCTTCAGTTTGTCTCTAGATCTGGCATTAAATATTATGCAACAGATTGCAGCTTGCCTCTTGAGGTAGTTTAGTTGGAGCAGTGGAAACTTATAAGTAGGAAAAACTAGTGTATGAGAACACAATAGAGAACAGGACTCTAGTGGAGCTCCCAGCAGTTGGCATTGGTAGATTTGTGTGGGTTGCAAAACGTAAATTTTGTATTTGATGTATCCTTTCCCCGGGAACTGGAGAAAATTATGTGACATGTTTTAAAATATTGAAAAAAGCGTACTGATTTTAAGATTAAGTGTGCACTCTGTTTGCGGGAATGTGGACAAATCATTCCCCCTGTGGGAATTTAGGGGTTTTAAAATCAATGAAACAGTTAACAGTAAAGTGAGAGAATGTGTAAGTTTAAAAGTTGGTAAAGGAGGAAGATACTTTTGAATTTAAGGAGGAAAACTTTCTCACTTCCATTTTCTTTTGTGTTCTTCCTACTTTAACAAAAAAATAACGGTTTCGTAGGTTCCCTTCTTAGACTTGGCTCATAATGTGTTTGTTTCAAAGAGCAGGTACAATGCATGCCCCAGTTTTAGAGCTTCCAAGGCTAATGGAAATAGTATAGGGGAGAATGGAATTTGTCTGGGGTTGAGGGCCAGCCCATCCTTGGGGGAGTGTGGGCTGCAGATAGTGTAGACTTTGTAATTTAAGAGGAACATGGGTGGTGGATTCTTATCTGCCCTTGTACAGAGTGTTGTAGCTCACACACCATGCTTTAATTTTTACACCCTTCTTTGGGGCACTTGTCACGTGGAGTCTGGCCTAGGAGGGCTTGTAGGCAGTGGATTAAGAGTTGGATCCAGTGAGGTGAGGAAGAACCTTTCTGTTGCTTCTTTCCCCACTGCCCAGAGGGGCTCTAGAAACTGCTCATCAGGTGACTGTTCTGGAATTGTTGGCAATTTCTGGAATATTTTGTGATTAATTTCATCTTGGTGTTTATAAGAAATGACACTTAAGCTAGCATCTGTGAACTCTAACTCATCTATAGAAGATGGAAATGTTCCATTCCGTATAAAATTGGTCGTACTTGGAGTAGTAAAAGAAATGACTGAGTACTTTGAATTTTCTGTTTGAGGGAGTTGTACACAGCATGCTTCTAAAATGTGGTACAGGGGATGGAATCCTTCTACAAAAGAAATGAAAGTAAAATTTCCGTAGTCCCAGCTACTCGGGAGGCTGAGGCTAGAGAATCATCTAAGCCCAGGAGTTGGAGGTTACTGTTAGCTGTGTGACGCCACGGCACTCTACCGAGGGCAATAAAGTGAGACTCTGTCTCTACCAAAAAAAAAAAAGTAAGTAAAATTTCCACTTAAATTGGCAAGCTTTTGTGGGTGTACCTTTTTCACCTTCAGCATTAACTTGAAACTTACTCAATGTGTATGTTTCCACTTGTGAATATGTAAAGTCAGGAAGTCTGTGCAGATGCCTTATTTAGAAATAGATACTATATGCTACTTGGGGGGGAGCAGGTTGAAAGAAGTGAAAAACCAAAGAAGAGAGAAACTAAAGCCTCTGGGGAAATACGCTAATTTAGGCAAGCACAAATATAATACCAAGTTAAATCTAGGAGGAAAAGTAATTTGGTCACAGAGGAAAATAAGAATGACAATAAGAAAATAAGAATACTGTCATGTATTCTGTGGCCTGTCCTTGAGTCCGGAATGATTTCAATGTTCAAAGACCTTTCTTTACTCCCTGCTCCCTCCACGTAACCTGTGGAAGATTTTCTGTATTTGACATATGCCCCTTTTTTTTTCTGAGACAGTCTCACTTTGTCACCCTTGTTAGAGTGCTATGGCATCAGAGCTCACAGCAACCTCTAACTCTTGGGCTCAAGTGATTCTCTTGCCTCAGCCTCCCAAGTAGCTGGGACTACAGGTGCCCGTCACAATGCCCAGCTATTTTTAGAGACGGGGTCTCACTCTGGCTCAGGCTGGTCTTGAACCTGTGAGCTCAGGCAATCCATGTACCTCGGCTGCCCAGAGTTCTGGGATTACAGGTGTGAGCCCCTGAGCCCAGCCCAATATGCCCGTGTTTGGAAGTCACACGGTATATTGTATTAAGTAAGATCTGATTGCAAAAATGGGCTCTGTTAAAACAGGCTGTTACACAAGATGTTACCATATGTTCATTTCAGGAGATCTCACATGCTTTTAGAAAAGAACAGCCATCATTAATTATTTCAACTCTAAGTAGCTTATAGTTTATATTGGTGTCAGATATTCCATTTGCAGCATCTAAAATTCTTTCCCTACTAGTCTTTTTGCTTTGTCTCTGTTGCCCCCCTGAGTACACAGACTCCCTATGATCAGGGGCTGCTTTTTACTTTTGTCCATTCACTGCACCTAAATGCTGTATTGGACATAGGGTCCAGAAAATACTGTGTAAAAGTTGTGGTTGCATTTGGCGGATCTTAGTGATATGATTATTAGAATTTTCCAGGGGAGGCGGTGTCTGTATTAAAAAAAATTAATCCTCATCAGTTTAGTTCAGGTGTCCTTAATTTGGTGAGTGACAAAATGACAGGCTTGGGGGGGAGAAAAGAAGCAGTTTATTGAATGTCAAATCAGAACTGTGTAAGATCTAGACATGCTGTTAGATGAGCCTAATTGAAGAAGAAACTTATAACTGTTAGGTACCGTGCAGTACTGAAATAGCAGTTTCCAGCAGGAAGGGGAAGTAGAAGAAAGCCCAGAGGAAGTGGTGTGGGTGAAAGAGACTGCTTGAAACGGGGATGCCACGTGAGTACACCTTAGACGCCTGCGTTTAGGGACTCAGTTCTGGCGACCACCTTTAAAAGGTATTCACTGGAGCAGCATCGGAAATACATTTAACTCATGCAAGTTCAACTTCTAGAGCATAGTGAAAAGTGAGTGATTTTTTCCCACCGTTAGAGGATGTATGACGTAGGGCAGTGGTGGTGCCAGAGGCAGCTCTTAGGTCTGGGAACCACAGCTGACAGGGTGTGGCCGGCTCAGTAGTTCCAGGACGGGTTCCTGAGGCAGCCCAACTTCCCTGTGTGGCAGAGGCGCCAGCATCCCTGTGGCTCTGGGGATTTTTCCTGGAGGCCCAGCGCAGAGCCTGCTCCCTTCAACTTCTCAGAAACTTTGTGAGCTCTGAATTCTCTTTATGAAGAGAATTAATAAATTCTTTCTGCTTGAAACAACTAGTTTGCTTCCTGCAACTTGATTTTTACTGAGACCAAAGAATTTCATAGTGGGAATGAACTGCACTGGAAACGCAGTGTCACTGGAAGTATCCCAGAATGAGCAGCAGATGGCTGGATAAATGGATCAGTTGTTCCCAAAGGGCACACGCTGTCTCCTCTGCTCTCCTAATGGGGTACACATACAGTGGAATTGCTTGGGGGGCCCTATTCCCAAAACACAGGTTTCTAGGCTCTATCCATAGAGATACTGATTCGGAAGGAACTGCTGGAACCCTGGAATCCAGATTTTTTCAAAACTTCACTTGATTATCTCTGAGAGATGGCCAAATTGGATACCAGTCAATTAAACTATTTCTTTCTTTCTTTTTTTTTTTTTTTTCCCCAAGACAGAGCCTCAAGCTGTCACCCTGGGTAGAGTGCTGTGGACATCACAGCTCACAGCAACCTCCAATTCCTGGGCTCAACCAAGTCTCCTGCCTCCGCCTCCCAAGTAGCTGGGACTACAGGCACCCGCCACAACACCCGGCCATTTTTTGGTTGCAGCCGTCATTGTTGTTTGGCGGGCCCGGGCTGGATTCGAACCCGCCAGTCAGGTGTACGTGGCTGGCGCCTTAGCCCGTTGAGCCACAGGCGCCGAACCTAAACTATTTCTTGATTCTATGAGCCAGTGCTCATGAGGATCGCCTTCTCTCCTTTCTTGTTTTTTTTTTTTTTCTTGAGGCAGAGTCTCACTCTGTTGTCCAGGCTAGAGTGCCATGAGGATTCTTTTTAAGAGAAAGGAAATGTTAGGAGCTACTCAGTTTTATTTTATTTTATTTTTTTATTGACACAGAGGCTTACTTTGTCACCCTCGGTA
>CAUYRH010050750.1:0-50741 GCA_963574655.1 Perodicticus potto | reverse complement strand
CAGAAAAATAGCCAGGCGTTGTGGCGGGCGCCTGTAGTCCCAGCTACTCGGGAGGCTGAGGCAAGAGAATCGCCTAAGCCCAGGAGTTGGAGGTTGCTGTGAGCTGTGATGCCACAGCACTCTACTGAGGGCGATAAAGTGAGACCCTGTCTCTACAAAAAAAAAAAAAAAAGAAGAGAACAGTAGTTTTGGTCGCTACAAAGTTTCAAGAAGGAAGCTAACCAGGGTTGAACAGAAGTCAATGAAAAAAACTGAGAAGTAGGGCAGCGCCTGTGGCTCGGTGAGTAGGGCGCCGGCCCCATATACTGAGGGTGGCAGGTTCAAACCCACCCGATCGAACTGCAACAAAAAATAGCTAGGTGTTGTGGTGGGCACCTGTGGTCCCAGCTACTCGGGAGGCTGAGTCAAGAGAATCACCTAAGCCCAGGAGTTGGAGGTTGCTGTGTGGCCAAACTGCACCAAAAAAACAGACGGGCATTGTGGCAGCCGGCAGGCGCCTCTGGTCTCAGTTACTTGGGAGGCTGAGGCAAGAGAATCACCTAAGCCCAGGAACTGGAGGTTGCTGTGAGCTGTGTGACGCCACGGCACTCTACTGAGGGCGATAAAGTGAGACTCTGTCTCTACAAAAAAAAAAAATTAAGAAGAAGAAAAACTGAAAAGTTTTTATTGGTTTTGAAACCAGAGTTTTCTGTAAAAGTAGCCTTAGAGTCAATATTGGGATGCCTGCCTAACTGAAAGGTTTAGGAGAAACTATGAAGTAGGAATTGGAAATAGCACCTAGACAGAAGTCTTTCAAAAATTTTTGCTGTGTGGGCGGCGCCTGTGGCTCATTGAGTAGGGCGCCGGCCCCATATACCGAAGACGGCGGGTTCAAACCCGGCCTCGGCTGAACTGCAAAACAAAAATAGCCGGACCTGGTGGCGGGCGCCTGTAGTCCCAGCTACTCGGGAGACTGAGGCAAGAGAATCGTCTAGGCCCAGGAGCTGGAAGTTGCGTGAGCTGTGTGACGCCACGGCACTCTACCGAGGGCAATAAAGTGAGACTCTCTGTACAAAAAAAATTTTTTTTTTGCTGTGAAGGGGAACAGAGAAATGGGGCATTATGAGGAATCAAGACAGTTTTAAAATTTAAGATAGAAATCAGAACATGTTTGTAAACGAATGGAAAATTACCCAGTACAAAAGAAGAAATTGGTGAAGCAAGAGCAAGAAAGGATAATTGTTGGAGCAAAGCTCTTTAAATGAAGAGAAAAGATCTAGAACACAAATGGAGGGGTTGCCTTTGATAATAGCAAGCCCATTTCACCAAACAGGAGGATGAGAAACTGTGAATCCAAGGTGTTGTATGGAAGATGTGGATATTATTTTGAAAGACAAAGTGGCTGAGAAGTAGCAGGAATAATGGAAGAAAGGCAATCTGTGTGCCATGAACAAGTGAGGAGTTACCAGGGATCAGTAGGTGACATCGTCTTAAGAGTAGTGGCACTTTGAAAAAAACTTGCCTTTTTTGAAGGAGGAAGGAAGAAAAGGGCTTATGAGGAGCAGGCCGTGAGATAAGAATATCTGAGAGAGGAAAATTAACCTCTTGTACTTGAAAACTTGCAAGGGAGGTATTTTGCTGGGTGATAAACTAGGTTTCAGTTGGAAGGAGAAGTTGATGGGAACATTTAGAGGAAAATCTAAGAATAAAGGGAAAATGGCTGGACAGATGTTGACATCTAAAATGTACAGTGAAATGGTTAGGATGGTTAGTGAAGAGTGGTATGTGGAATCAGATTAATTGAAGTAGAGACTAACATGGAGATACCAGTCAGGGTAATGATGGGTGACCCAGAGGTTACTTGCTGTGATTGAGGTGAAAAGGATTATAAAGCATAATGGAATTATCTTTTGGTAATCTCTTGGGTCAAAGGTGGGCAAACTGTTTAAACTGAATAATACAGAGCTACATAAACAGTTCTTGTTTGCAGGTCTTGTGGTTTGGAGGCTGCTAGATTAAAATTGCTAATATTTCATCTAGAGTTTTTGTATTCATAGTTATAAAATATGGTCTATAAGTTTCCTTTAGTTTATAATTCTTAGGTTTTGTTAACAGGGTTATAATCAGCTTTCAAAATAAGCTGGGATTTTTTTTCAAGCATTTGTATGCCCCTGAACCATCTGGTCTAGTGTTTGTTTTCTGGGGGATATTTTTGACTGTTTTTGTTTTTATTTAATTGGTCTATTCGGACTTTTCGTATATTCTTGAGCTGATTATGCTTATTTACATTTTTTATTGGTTTATTTTTTTCTATTTTTATTTTTTTGTGCCAAATGTTTGTATATACATCTTTCCCATCCCCATACTAGTATTCCATTTAAAAATCTCAAAAGTTGTACAGGAAAGAGCATATTTCGTTGATGCTGAAGTAGTTGCCAAAAATGGGAAAGTGAATTTTAAACTGATACACTACAAAACCTTTGCTCCTGAGGACATACTAATTTGCTCACTAAGGCTTATTTCATTTTTTGTTTTATATTTTACTTTTATTTTTGTTTATCAACCTCTGCTGCTTAAATCAGAGAGGCCTATTTTAATTCCGTGGACATCAGTGCAAAGGTTTTAGCTTGGGATTGTGACCTTCTGGGTGAAGAGAGGGGATGATAACCACATTGTTAGAGCACTGGAGGTCCTGGCCCAAGTTTTTGTAAGCTATTTTTAAGTGCATACTTGGAGAGATACTGTAGGAATTAAATGCTATATCCAGTGCTTGTCGGAAAAAAGCACATTAAATAAAAGCTGAAAAGATTATGTTAAGAATCGGTTAAAACAGAGACCACTTAAGTCTCCGACACACCAAGTTATTTTTTAACAAAACCGGAACATCTCCTTCCTCAATTCTCAATCGGATATGTCCCACCCAAATCCAGTCTTACGATGCCACACTTTTCCCATCCTATTTACTAACGACCTTCCGAAGAGAGGTTTCCCGCCTTTTCACTTAAAGGCGTGGAGGGTGAAATCGTTTCCCCTACATTCTCCATCCATAGTCGCGGGAGGCCGAGCCTACACCGTTTTCCCGCTAAGCGAGCAGCGGGACACCAAGGCCAATATGCTGCATTACGAAACCAGGCCTTGAGCAAAAAGGTGACGGACCAAGTCGCTGAGCGACCGCAGAAAACCCGCGGACGCAAAAGCCCGCGGCGTGCGAAGAGAGCGACAGGGACTCTGCGCCAGCCGGGCACCCGCGGCGGGAGGAGGGAGCACGGCCGTTGCAGGCAGGAGCGAATGCGGGGGCGGGGAGCCGGGGGGGTGGAGGGCGGGTTCGCTCTACTCGACTCCTCATTGGTCGGGCTCAGAGAGCCGGATGACGACAGCCGGGGAGAACGCCTGATTTGTGTGGTGGGCGCGGGCGGGCGGGGGCGGCGCGGTGCGCAGGCGCAGCTGCCGGGCTCCTCTCGCCCCGGCGCTCCGGCCCAGCTCTCGCGGACAAGTCCAGACAACGCGCGCCTCCCCCCCCTCGGGTCCGCCCCCGCCCCCTCAGCTTCATCGAAGATAAACAATAGTTGGCCGGCTAGTGCCGAGTGAGTCTCCCGCCGCCGGGTTCGGCGGGCTGCGTGGGACCGGCGGGATCCCGGGCAGCCGGCCATGGCGGGGCTGTACTCGCTGGGAGTGAGCGTTTTCTCCGATCAGGGCGGGAGGAAGTACATGGAGGACGTTACCCAAATCGTTGTAGAGCCCGAGCCGACGGCTGAAGAGAAGCCGTCGCCGCGACGGTCGCTGTCTCAGCCGTCGCCGACACAGCCGTCACCGTCAGCTCTTCCTGGCAGCGCAGTCTCGGGGAACGGCCCAGCGGTGGCAGCCCGAGACGCTCGCGACCCTCCTCCGGACGCCGGGGCCTCGCCGGCTGCCGGCCGCTGCAGCCGCCG
Organism: Perodicticus potto; assembly: GCA_963574655.1. Taxonomy (NCBI): domain Eukaryota; kingdom Metazoa; phylum Chordata; class Mammalia; order Primates; family Lorisidae; genus Perodicticus; species Perodicticus potto. Next base: position 46,833 of record CAUYRH010050750.1, on the reverse strand, counting down.
CCGTTCCTCCGTGGCCTTTTTCGCCGTGTGTGACGGGCACGGCGGGCGGGAGGCGGCACAGTTTGCCCGGGAGCATTTGTGGGGTTTCATCAAGAAGCAAAAGGGTTTCACCTCATCCGAGCCGGCGAAGGTTTGCGCTGCCATCCGCAAAGGCTTCCTCGCTTGTCACCTCGCCATGTGGAAGAAACTGGGTAAGTTGTCCGGTTTGTTGGCGCCCGCCTCTTTTTCGGGCAGTTCGAGGTTTCTATAGCACCAGCACCGCGTGGGCCCCCGGCATCGAGAAAGCGCTGTCAGAGTGTAAATTGATAGAAGTGAAGATTCTAAAGGGGATAGCGCTTTTCTGGGTGGAGGTCCGGGCAAATAAAGTGGCCTTGGGAAAGACAGGATTGCCTTTTTCCTGCAACGGCTCCTCGCTTTATTTGCACCCTCCGGGGGTCGATGGGACGCAGTCTTCTCTTCCCTTCTCCACTTTAGTTGGCAACCAATGAAAAAGTGTTTAAAACCTGGCGCCAGATTTTGGCCAGAAGATAAATCGAAGTCACGCTGCTATCTGGACCGGGCGAAGGAAGCGGGAGATGACAAAATTGGAGTGTTCCCCTAGAATCTGTCATAATTTTGCTCTTGAAGGTCTTGTCCCTCACGGTTGCCTCCTACTGGTAGTGTCAGTTCTCCAAACTGACCCCGGATGGCTGGTTGTGGAGTAAAGTGTAAGGTAATTTAGAAGGGCTGCAATATAATCATCCAGCAACTTAAAAGTCCTGGAAGGAATTCTGTCGTGATGATCATAAGAGGTTTTAGGATCATAATCTTGTACTGCTTATGAAAAATAAAACTGCCGAACGTGTTGCTACTTCTTAAACTGACCCAATGTTAAGAGTGTGTGTTAAAGTCTGCTAGGGCTTTCGTTTTGTTTTGCTTTGTTGTTGTTTTTGGTATCTGCCTTACCCAGTGGTTTTCAGATAGTTCGCAACAGTTCCTAGCCAAGAGTCCTTGTAAGTTGTAAATGCCCATCAAAGTAGCGAAAGGCAAGGAATTATTGTATGCAAAAAGGAAATAGAGACCTTAATTTCTGAAAATTTGGTATAGTTGGATTTTAATCTAAGGTTTAAATGTTTTGTAAAGCAGCTGGTATTTCTTTACCCATCATATTCGTTATCATCATAGAGGATTATGGTTGCTTACTATTGCTGTGAGTAAATGACATGCATCTTTGTTAGAGAATAGAAGATAATACTCTTCTGTATGTGGGGGGAGTCCTCTTAATGGTAGCATGATAACGTTTTATTTTCAGCAGAGGGACAGAGAAAAGACTGTTAAAGGTTTGTCAATTACAAGCCACCTTTAGAAGGGTATTGTCACAGAGTTGTAGAGTTCACTGGTTTCAAAGTCTGGTTTTCATTTGCTTGGCTTTCTGCCGAGAATTATTTGCGTGACTCAAAGACCAACCACTGAGGTCTGTTGTAGGCGATTCTCATCCAATCCCAGGAGCCTCTCTCTGTTAAGGGTTTTTGTTTTTGTGTAGGTAGGGTAGAGCTGAAAGCATTCTAGAAAGCATTCTACAACATGTAGTATAATTGACTGCAAAACAACTACGAGTGGACATTGGGGCAAAAGGAAGATCAGACTTGAATAACTATTAAAGAACCTTGTTTATTTTGCAGTAGAATTGGAGCAACATAAATTTGTCATGTTTGAACTTTAAGGATTAAAACCATTAAGGTATGAAATGTTATATGAGCTTTTTTTTTTTTGTCGCCCTCAGCAGAGTTTCTATGGCGTCACAGCAACCTCCAGCTCTTGGGGTTAAGTGATTCTCTTGCCTCCGCCTCCCGAGGAGCTGGTACTATAAGCGCTCGCCACAATGCCCGGCTGTTTTGTTGTTGTTGTGGTGGTGGTGGTGGTTGTTGTTGCAGTTCGGCTGGGGCCGGGTTCAAACCCACCACCCTCAGTTTATTGGGCCGGCGCCCTACTCACTGAGCCACAGGCGTCGCCCTATATGAGAATTCTTTAATAAAGCAAGGGCCATGCTCTTAAATCTGAATGTGTATTTTTTATGTATGCGTATTCCTTGAATCAAGCTTTCTCCTTTTGATGTGTATGTAGTTTAGAACCTTATATTGTAGAAAAATCTTAAAATTTGCTTTGTACCACGGCTAAACCTTGGACTCCATCCTCAGAACTTGAATTAAAAAAGTGCATGCTGAATATATGAGAATCCTGACACAGGAAGTGGAGATTTAAAAATATTTTTTCAGTCCCTAAATCACTGATGGCTCTTTACTTCCTATGAAATAAACTTAAACGCTGTAGTTGGTAATCTACAGGCCAAGTCTTTTCCTGTCCACATTTAACCTTCTTATTCATTTGTATCTGTTACTGAAGTTTCCATCACATCAGTCTACTTGCCTTTTTTCAGGGTACATTGAAATACTTCATTTTCTTGGATTCTGCCTCTCTTATTTACCCCAAAAGGAAAATTAAAACAAAAATGTATTTATCATACAGACTCTAAGTCACTATTTTCTTCAGTGAAGACTTCTGTTTCTTTTGGAATTGAGCATTCTTTGTTTCCAATTTTGTAGTGAGTTGTTGAATATAATAGTAGTTCTCAAACTTTTTGCTCTTAGAACCCTTTGAACCGAAGAGCTTTTGTTTATGTGGGCCACACCTACCAATATTTGCCACTTGAGAAATTTAAACTGAGAAATTAAAAAAAAATTAATTAAAAGCTGTACAGTGATTATGGTAAGTTAATTTTGTGAAAAATCACTTTTTTCCCAAGATAAGAAACATTGGTAAGAATGACTTTTTTTTTTTTTTTTTTTTTTTTTACGTTTTTACAAATCTCTTTTTATGTCTAGCTTAATAGATGACAGTTGAATTCTCATGTTTGCTTCTGCACTCTTAGGCAATGTTTGGTTGAAGTGTAGAAAGAAAAAGCAGCCTCATACATATTAGGCAGGAAAAAGGAGAAACATTTTATTATTCTTAGAAGATGATTATGACGCTGGGTGTTTTGTCTCATGCCTTGTAATTCTGGTACTCTGGGAGGTCAAGGTGGGTACATTGCCTGAGCGCATGAGTTCGAGACCAGCCTGAGCCAAAGGGAGACCTTGCCTCTAAAAGTAGCTAGGCATTGTGATGGGAGTCTGTAGTCCCAGCTACTTGAGAGGCTGAGGCAAGAGAATCGCTTGAGCCCAAGAGTTTTAGATTGCTGTGAGCTGTGATGCCACAGCACTCTACCAAGGGCAACAAAGTAAAACTCTTGTCTCAAAAAAAAAAAAAAAGAAAGAAAAATTGTGGATATTCTTCACCAAAGAGGTTTTTTTGAGATTAGTTGAAGTGGAATGTGAAACTTTATTAATGAACTTTTTCTCTTCTTAACAACAACATCCATTTGTCTATCTTAGATTTTATTTTTATTTTTCTTTAAGATGTAAAGAAACTGAAGAGAGGGAGAGGGGGAGGAGGAAGGAGGGTGCAAAGAGGCAAGGTGGTAGGGGAAAGAGAACTGAATTTGAAGAATTCTTTTAAATTATAGAATTTTACGCCAGGCACAGTGGCTTGCGCCTGTAATCCTAGCACTCTGGAGGCCAAGGTTGGCGGATTGCTTGGGCGCAGGAGTAGGAGACCATCCTGAGCAAGAGTGAGACCCAGTCTCTAAAAATAGCTGGGCATTGTGGTGGGCACCTGTAGTCCCAGCTGCTTGGGAGGCTGAGGCAAGAGAATTGCTTGAGCCCAAGAGCTTGAGGTTGCTGTGAACTACAATGCCACAGCACTCTACCCAGGGTAGAGAGACTCTGTCCTTTTGCGTCTGGTTTATTTAACTTAGGATAATGGTTCATCAAAATAAAATTAAAAAACAAATTATAGAATTTTAAACTATCAAGGATCTCTATCTTCCCACACATGTTCTAAAAGAGTTCTGTGGCATATTATTAAATTCAAATTTATTTTCTGTTTTTGTTAGTCATTACTTTTGATTAGTATTAGGTAATCTCCAAAATTGACATAATTTAGTGAAAAAGAGAAGCAATTTAATAAATTTTAATTAGCTTCTTAAAAAATAAAAAAAATTCTAATTAGCTTACTTTAAGCAAATAAAACTAAACTTCTTTGAATCTTTAAGCTACATTATAAAATACCTTGGAAGTGTAAAAAAGGTGTGAAGAATGATGTAATGAACACTCATAACCCAACTTAAATAACATTATCATACTTCTCTATTTTATTATTTCCTTTTTCTCCCCGTGAGATGCAGATGGTTTAAATTCAGTGTTTATCATTGTCACTGATTTTTTTGTGATTTTATATTTCTGTCCGTCTCTAAACATGGCACTTTTTGCATGTTTTTTAATAACATATAAATGACATCTTATATGTACAATAGTCCTTATCTGACATGTTGCTTTCCATTTGGTTTGTTAGCCTCACTAAATCTTGAATATTAAATGGAAAAATTTCAGAAATAATTTCTAAGTTTTAAATTGCACTGTTCTGAGAAGCATGATGAAATCTCGTGCCATCTCACTATATCAGTCTAGGGTGTTAATCATTCCTTTGTGTAGTGTATGTGTGTTGTATATGCTATTCATCCTCCAGTCACTTAGTAGCTGTCTTCATTATCAGACCATCTGTTGTGGTATTGGCAGGGCTTGTGTTCCTGTGACCCATATTTTATTTAATAATGGCCCCAAAGAGCAAGAGTAGTGATGCTGACATATTGTTATAATTTTTCTATTTTATCATTAGCTATTATTGTTAACCTCTTATTGTGTCTAATTTGTGAATTAAATTTCAGATACATAGGAATCTATAGGAAAAAACATAGTATATGTAGGGTTCATGCTATCTAAGGTTTTAGGCATCCAGTGAAAGGAATGGGACTACATCCCCCTTGCATAAGGGAGTATTGCTTTAGAAAGGTTTTACTTTTTTGGTTCAAGATTGTTTTTAATTCTTTCACATTGGTACGTATAGCTGTAATTTGTTCATTTTCACTTGTGGATAGTGTAAATATAGCAATATATCATTGTGTCCTTGATAGATACTTGGTTTTTAGACTATAATTAAAAGCAGTGATGTTGGAAATATTCCTGTACATGTTTTTTTTTTGTGTGCACATATGTGAAGATTTCTATGAGTCAGGGCTTGGCATATATGTGAAGGTTTATCTGAGTCAGGGCCAAATTGGCCCAAATTGGGCCACCACCAGTTTTTGTAAATAAAATTTTATTGGAACACTGCCATAATCATTTCTTTGTGTATTGTCTGTAACTACGTTCACACTTCAACAGCAGAATTGAATAGCTGTGACAGAAACCATATGTTTTACAAAGCCAAAAATATTCCCTTGGCCCTTTATAGAAAAGGTTTGCTGACCCTGTCCTAGTGCAATAGGAGAACAATTGCTGAGTCATGGGATATGTACATTGTGGACTTTACTAGATGTTGCCAAATTGCTTTCCAAAGGGTTTGTGCCCATTTAACCCCCATTCCCAAGAAGTGTAGGAGAGTCTAGTTTTTCCACTGTCTTGCCAATGTTTAAAGTTGTCGGATTGTATTTTTGTTGGTCTGATGGGTACGAAATTATATATCATTGTGGCTTTAATTTTTGTTTCTCTGATTACTATTGAGTTTGAACATACTATGTTTATTTAGAACATTTAAAAATTTTTTTGTATGTTAAAATGGGATTATTTTGTTGCGCCACTATGCCTGGCTGATTTTTTTTTTTCTTCTTTTTCATTTTGATTTTTTTGTTTTTAGTAGAGATGGGATCCTGCTCTTGCTCAGGCTAGTGTCCAACTCCTGACTTCAAGTAGTCCTCCCACTTCAGCCTCCCAAGTGCAGGCATGAACCACCATGCCTTGCCTGTTTCATTTTTTAAAAACAGTTTTATTTTTTGATTGATTTATTTTAGATTTTTTTTAATTGATGATATCTATTTTTTGTTGTTGTTGTTGCGGTTTGGCTGGGGCCGGGTTCGAACCACCACTCTTGGTATGTGGGGCCGACGTCCTACTCGCTGAGCCACAGGTGCCGCCCTTAAAAACAGTTTTATTAAGACATAATTGACGTACAATAAATGGTACATAAAGTATTCTGTGGGATAAGTTTTGGTTTGTGTGTACACATCTGTATACCTATCAGTCCATCCAATAATGAAGGTAAATGCCTGTTACTCCAAGGTTTCCTTTGCGCTCATTTGTTAATTACTTTCCCCCACCTTCCCCAGCTCCATTCCCAGGCAACCATTGTGCTTCTTTCTGTCCTATTTTTTGCTTTTCTAGAATTTTATATTTAGTCATACATTGCACTGTTAGGTGATTTCATTGCACATCATGAAGTGTACTTACACAAACCTAGATGATACAGCGTATTACACGCCTAGTCTATGGGATATAACCTGTTCTTTTAGGCTACAAACATGTACAGCATGTTACTGTCTTGAATCCTGTAGGCAGTTGTAACACAATAGTATTTGTGTATCTAAACTTAGGAAGGGTAATACATAGGGCTGCAACTTTATAATGGCTTAAGATGTCACTAGGCTGGCTTGGCGCCTGTGGCTCAACAGGGCTAAGGCGCCAGCCATGTACACCTGAGCTGGCAGGTTCGAATCCAACCTGCGCCCGCCAAGCCACAATGATGGCTGCAACCAAAAAATGGCCAGGCATTGTGGTGGGTGCCTGTAGTCCCAGCTACTTGGGAGGCAGAGGCAGGAGACTCGCTTGAGCCTGGGAATTGGAGGTTGCTGTGAGCTGTGATGCGACAGCACTCTATCCAGGGTGACAGCTTGAGGCTCTGTCTCAAAAAAAAAAAAAAAAAAAAGATGTCACTAGGCTGTAGGAATTTTTCAGCTCTATTATAATCTTATGGGACCACCAATGGATGTGTGGTCCATCACTGAGGGAAATGCAGTACATGACTATAAATAGAATCTTACAGTATATACTCTTGTTTTCCTTTGTTCACTCAACATAATTATTTTGAGATGCGTCCATGGTATCACATGTATAAATAGTTCATTTCTCTTTATTGCCAAATACTACAATTTCTTTATCCATTTATCTGATGATGGACTCCTGGGTTGTCTGGATTTTGGGCTATTACAAATAAAGCTGATGTAAAGTTTTTCTTTGTGGTAGAATGACCATTAATGATTGCAGAGAGACTGATAAAATTAAAAATCACATTTGTTAACCATCATAATAATTCATCAGGCCAAGAAACATGAAATGATTGCTAAAACAAGTGAGTGAAAATTTGAGGAACAGAATTGTATTAGTTTCCTATATGTGCTGTAACAAATTACCACAAGCTAGGTATTTTAAAAAATAGGAATTTATTCTTTTCGTGGTTCTGGAGGCCATAGTCTGAAATCATGGTATCAGCAGTGTTGGTTCCTTTTTGGAGGCTCTGAGGGAGACTGTTGCATTCTGTCTCCTAGCTTCCAGTGGCTGCCAGCAGTCGTTGGTATTTTATGGCTTGTGGACATATCTCTAAATCTCTGCCTTCGTCTTTGTATCACCTTCTCTGTGTCTCCCCTTCTCTTTGTAATCTTCCCTCCCATTTTTTTGTTAAAGACAGGGTCTCCCTCTGTCGCCCAGGGTAGACTATCGTGGTGTCATCATAGCTCAATGCATTGTTAAAACCTCTGGGCTCAAGCTGTCCTCCTGCTTAAGCTTCCCAAATAGGTGGAACTTTAGGAGAACTACCATACCCTGCTAATCTCTCTTTTTTTAAACAGAGTCTCACTCTGATCTTTGGATCCAACTCTAATTCAGGATGATTTCTTTTTAAAATTCTTAACCTAGGGGGGCAGTGCCTGTGGCTCAGTGAGTAGGACGTCAGACCCATATACCGAGGGTGGCAGGTTTGAACCTGGCCCCGGCCAAACTGCAACAAAAAATAGCTGGGTGTCGTGGCGGGCGCCTATAGTCCCAGCTACTCAGGAGGCTGAGGCAAGAGAATTGCCTAAGCCCAAGAGCTGGCGGTTGCTGTGAGCTGTGACAGCACTGCACTCTACCCAGGGCAACAAAGTGAGACTATCTCTTAAAAAAAAAAGAGAGGCCTAGGCCTAGGCCTACCCTAGGCCTGCTCTTGTCTGTAATTCTAGCACTCTGGGAGGCTGAGGTGGATGGATCGCCTGAGCTCAAGAGATCAAAGCCAGCCTGAGCAAGAACGAGACCCCATCTTGACTAAAAATAGAAGCTGGGTTGTGGCGAGTGTCTGTAGTCCCAACTACTCAGGAGGCTGAGACAGGATTGCTTGAGCCCAAGAGTTTGAGCTTGCTGTGAGCTATGACACCACTGCACTCTGCCTAGGAGTGACTGAGACTCTGTCTGAAAAGAAAAAAAAAAAAAGATTCTTAACCAGATTACATTTGGAAAGACCCTTTTTCCAAGTAAGGTCACATTCACAGGTTCTGAGTGAACATATCTTTTTATTGTTGGGTGGGAGTACCATTCAGCCCACTAAAAAAAGGATATTTACAGTCTTCAGATTACCTACCTACAAAATATTTACTATTAATTACAAAAGGAAAAAGATTAACCTTTCAGAGAGAAACCTGGAAATATCACTTTACTCAAATAATCAATGCTAATAGCACTTTTAATGGAACATGTTGAAATTAAATATACTGCCTGCAGTGAAGTCATAGTTGATATTTCTACCAAAAATGTATAACCTAAATGCACACATGAGGAAACATGAAACAAATGCAGATTGAGGAACATTATTGAATGACTGGCCTAGTACTCCTCAAGAGCATCAGAACACTGAAGAATTGTTCCAGATTGGAAGAAACTAAAGAGACATATAAGTAATTATAATAAGAGATCTTGGATTTTATCTTTTATTGTGTATTTGTAAAGCATATTAGGGTAAATGATAAAATTTGAATGCAGTTTATGAATTAGATGGTAGTGTTAACTTTCTGATTTGATAGTTGATTGTATTATTTTAGGAGAATCCCTTGTTTGTAGGAATTAGATACTATAAATATTTGGGAGTGATGAGATTGGTGTTTTATTTACTATTGGCTTAAAAAAAAGAAATTCTTAGAATTATTCTTCCAAGAAATAGAAGGTAAAACTGTAATATGTCATAGAAAGGTCAAAAACCTGGGTATCTTTAAGAATCTAAGTAGATTAGGTAAGACTCTACTTTTATTTGTTTCAGTGAAGAGAATAAATCAGAAATAGCAGCTGCATTTGGAATTACCATTTGATTATGATAATCCACAGTCATTTTCCAAGCTATCATACTTTCTCAGTGGTCAAACTACAGAATGAATTACATAGGATCCCACCCCTGCTTTTTTATTGGTTTACTGGTGGCAGCAATCTTTGTGATTCTTTGATGGATGTGATAATGCTTTTAATTGACTGTTTTGGAGGGAGTATCACTGTTGGGGTGCTTTAAAGTCCTGCACTTGGCATTTTCTATCATAATAGGCTTCCTGTCAATTAACAGCTATGAGAGGAAACTATTAGTTGCTATCCAGCATCCTAAATTTGAGTGAAATCCCACACTTACTCTCTCTAGTTGGGATTCCATTGGGTTTGAGGATGCTGGACAGGTACATGTACTTTATTTAATGCTACAAATAAGGGGTAAAGTGAAAACAACATAGCCTTTTCTTTCCTTTGGACTATTTCCTTAGAAAACATTTCTCAAGGGGCGCTGGCCCCATATACCAGAGGTGGCGGGTTCAAACCCGGCCCTGGCCAAACTGCAACAAAAAAAATAGCCAAGTGTGTGGTGGGTGCCTGCAGTCCCAGCTACTCAGGAGGTTGAGGCAAGAGAATTGCGTAAGCCCAAGAGCTGGAGGTTGCCGTGAGCTGTGACACCACAGCACTCTACTGTGGGTGATAAAGTGAGACTCTGTCTCTAAAGAAAAAGAAAGAAAAGAAAAAATATTTCTCAAAACTGAATTATTTGCTTAAAAAATGTATATTCTTCATCTTTTTTTTTGAGAAAACAGTCTCAAACTGTCGCTCTGGGTAGAGTGCTGTGGTGTCATAGCTTACAGCAACCTCAAACTCTTGTGCTCAAATGATCTTGCCTCAGTTTCTCTATTTTTAGTAGAGATGGGAGTCTCGCTTTTGCTAAGTCTGGTCTTAAACTGGTGAGCTCAAGCAGTCCACCTGCTTCTGCCTCCCAGAGTGCTAGGATTACAGGTGTGAGCCACTATGCCTGGCCTAAAAAATGTATACTTTTTGGTGGTCAAGTGTTTTCAAATTGCTTTTCTGAAGGATTTTGCATCTCCATACTTCCATTTGTTTAGAATTCTGTTAAGGACTCTTGATACGGTGATTAGGAAAATGTGCTCTAGAGTTGCACTGCCTAGGTTTGAATTCTAGCTTCTAATACTTCTGAATAGCAAACCTGTTTGTGCCAAGATATTACCTATAAAACAGAGATAATGATAGTACCTACCTCTTGAGGAACAGAAATAGAGTTCTGTAGAGTGGAGTTCTTGAGAGTTAAGTGAATCATGAATCTACTGCATGCCCCAAGTTTTAAATTTCCACAAATAACCCATACATTCTATACCTTTTTATATTAGCTTTACTTTATTAAAACATTTTATGTTTTTAGGATATAAAAATTTATTATTCCTTGCTCTTTTGACTTACACGTTTTCTTGTTTAAGAATAATACCTTTTTTGGCTAGATAAAAGGTGGCTCACATCTGGCTCGGCACCTGTGGTTCAACAGGCTAAGGCGCCAGCCACGTACACCTGAGCTGGCGGGTTCGAATCCAGCCTGGGCCCGCCAAACAATGACGGCTGAAACCAAAAAAAAAAGAAAAAAACGGCCGGGCATTGTGGCGGACGCCTGTAGTCCCAGCTACTTGGGAGGTGGAGGCAGGAGACTCGCTTGAGCCCAGGAATTGGAGGTTGCTGTGAGCTGTGATGCCACAGCACTCTATCCAGGGTGACAGCTTGAGGCTCTGTCTCAAAAAAAAAAAAAAGACAGACAGTAGGCAAAACCATATTGAGCATTTTGACAGGGGGCGTTCAGGATCTATGGGGAACACATAGCAGGAACATTTATGTTCACATCTCAGTGTGTTGCTAGGCACTGGGGTAGTAGAAAACATTTAAAAATCAAAACTAGTTTCTCTCCTCACGAGGTTTACCATTCACCTGAGGAGCAGATATGTACACAAGGGTTGCCGTGTGGAATGTATTTGGGGACCCAAAAGAAGATGATGATTCATTCTACATAGGAACATCAAGGAAGGCTTCACAGAAGAGGTGATGTCTGGACTGAATCCTGAGGGATATTTAGGAGTTTCCTAAGCAGAGACTGGAAGGGAATAGGAAGACAGCATTCAATGCAAAAAGAACAACAGACTAGACAAAGAAAGAGTACTCAGTGGCACAGTTCATTGGGATTGCTTAAGGGGAGGAGCACATGTAAATACAGAGAGGGGTGGGTCTTGACACTAGGCAGAGCCAAAAAATATTGAAATATACAGGATTAAATTCGAAGGCTTTTATGCCAGGCAATGGCATGGTCAGCTATTTCCATTTAAGAAAGTGTACTCTGGCTGCAGTGTGGAGGCGGGAGTGCCTGGAGGCAGGGAGGGAAGTGTGGGCCTTTGAGGATGAACTTAGGCACTTGCAGATAGAAGACAGCCAAAGAGCAACGAATGGAAAGAGCCCAGAGACCAACTGGACATGGGAGCTGGGGAGGAGGTAGGATGTGTGGGGCCAGGGAAGGGAGGGAATGGTGCCACTCTCTCAGCCTGGAAATGTGCCAGAGAATGGTGGGTGGGGAGACGAGTTCTGTTTCGCACAGGCTGTGTTTGAGATATCTGTGGGGCATCTAGGTGAAGATCCCAGTAAGCAGATGGAAAGAGACAGCTGAGATGGAGACTTGGAGTCTGTCTGCTGATGGCAAGTCAAGCTTTGGGGGCAGTAAGCAGAGTGAGCAGAAGATGGGGCCAGAACCAGGATAATAAAGATAGAAAGACAAGTGAGGTGGGTTGAAGATCCACCTGCCAGTGGTCCTTGGTGGGTCAACAGAACTGGAGCAGCCAATGCCCAGATCTGAGAGCAGAGACAGGGACAGTGAGGTCAGCCTCCTCTGCTATCTGTAAGGAGGTCAAGCATTGAAGCCACTTTGGAGAGAGGCCCAGTTTATTCTCTGCTCAAAGGTCTCATTTTATTATAAAAATTGCATACATGCAAAACAACTTCATACTCACAAATCTTTTTTCACACCACAAATTCACACAGACCCCACATTCTCTCAATTATAGACTCCTTTGCAAACATCATTTCCTCTGCATAAAGTGTTCTCCTCCTTTTCTCTCCCCATGTCTATCACAACATGCTCGCAAACTCCCCAAATAATTCATCTGCTGTCTCCATTTACATATTTACAGGCATCTCAGTTTCTATCCTTTAATTTCTGGAACCTGTTTCCCTGGTGGTTCTCTTTTTCTCTTCCATTAACAAAAATTTAGAATCTGTGTAGCTCAAGTTTCAAGTTTGACAACTCTTTCTATCTTGGCACAATTAGACTGCTTCCAAATTCCTTGACCTTTGGCAATAAAAGGTCTCAGATCTTAGAGCTCCTCCCCTGATATCTAGACTTTCTTGGCCAGGTGTATCATAATGCCTGGGGTCCAGGAATAGCCAGGTTTGCTACACAGAGCCAGTCTCATCCTAATCTCAAGCCCACATCTGCAAAATGGGATAATAACAAATACCTACTCAAGGTTGTGGAGAGAATTAAACAAGATAATATATTTAGTGTATTTAACATAATACTGGTCACATAATAAGCTCCCAACAAATAACAGCATTTCTTTACCATAACCACTCTTGATAAACCCTTTTTCCAAAATATATAATTGTTTTCGAGCAATGGAACATAATGTAGATTCAGGGGATTGGACTAGATTATTGTGAAGGTTCCTTGCAGGACTGATTTTCTAACGTGTGCTCTCCAGGCTACGCCAGAGAAACAAGCCTGGTGAGTATGGTGGGGGATATTTGAGTAGCAAGGGCCAATACATAAATGCTGCTGGGAACGCCTGCAAAGTGGAAAATAACAAAGGGAAAAATAGAAATATCCTTAGCACAGAGTCAGCCTCTCTGCCAGAAAACCAGAAAAAAAGGCTTCTTTGTTGCACTTTCTCAACTGACTCTATTGATGAACTCCATCTAAGCTTTTAGTTTATTTTTTTAGAGTAGAGGTTTTGCTCTGGCTCAGGCTGGTCTCAAACTCAAGAGCTGAAGTGATCCATCCCCCTATGCCTCCCAGAGTGCTAGGATTACAGGTGTGAGCCACCACACCTGGCATCTAAGTTTTTAAAAGTTTCAAAATGCAAAACAAAAACAAAAGGCCAGTCTGGGTGGCTCACACCTGTAATCCTAGTAGTCTGGGAGGCTGAAGCAGGTGGATGGAGTGAGACCCATCTCTAAAAATAGCTGGGCATTGTGGCAGGAGCCTGTAGTCCAAGCTACTCAGGAGGCTGAGGGAAAAGAATCACTTGAGCCCAATGGTTTGAGGGTGCTGTGAGCTGTGACTCCAGGGCACTCTACCCAGGTGACAAAGTGAAACTCTGTTTCGAAAAAAAAAAAAGCATGGTTGAGAAAAAGCTTACTTCTTTATCATCCCCCTCTCCACCAACACACATACATTTTATTTTAAACATCAATGAATTAATCTCCTAAAACAAGCCTAAGTTTTTATTCCCAAGGGCTCCTTTCCACATCAGCAGATACACAGTTAGCTTTGACCACCTTTTCTGTTATTCCCAAGACAACAAAAAAGTTGCCACCAGTGGCCCAAACACCATGTAAAAAAAGATGTCCATCAGAACCCATCAAACTAGCCAAACTCTTTGGTCTAATGCTCATCCCCAAATCTCTATTCCTTCTGTCCTACATTAAAAAAAAAGACTCACAATGATGAGCTCTCACTATAGGCCAACATCCCAGACCTTATGACTCTGTATAGGGAAATTCTATTATTATTCCCATTTTATAGACCAAGAAATTGGGGTACATGAATATTAAATAATGCCTGCAAGTTCTGTAAGTGGCTGCTGGAGATGTGACCCCAGACAGGGACAGTGGTCGCAGGCTGTGAGCCAGGCTCACCACCACCACGTAATGCTACCTCTCACCTGCATTTTCCTTTCCAATTCCTTCTTATCTCCTGCTCCCCAAGAGCCACTGTGCCCACAGTACAGGCAAATTAGTTTTTAGGGAGCTGAATTCTAGACAAATAGATAAAAATTATTTTAAAAGTTGACATTTTTCAATGTATTTCATTTATGAAATATTGCATTTGCTATTTAAAGTATTTGTAACTAAGTAAAGCATTGCCTAAATTATGAAGAGTTCACCCTGAAATGTGTCAAAAGCAGGCATTTCAGTTAGCTCCGTACTCATTGTTAAATCATCTTAGATGTCCGACTTTCCCCTGGAATTCAGCAAGTGAGGAAATCAAGTCCTTTCAGTGTCAACGGTACCTCTGTGAGGCAGCTCGGGGAGGCACCCTGGGAGGCCTCTCCAAGGGCGCAGGGGGTGTCCCATCCACTTGTAGGGGGCCTGGACTACGACTTCTAGTAACCTCGGGAACTTCATTATCCTACAGCAGACAAGATATGAAAGAAAGTTGGAAACTAGATTAAGCAACCAGCATAGCTGGACACCCATACCTTAAAAGCTCCTCATCCCTCCTTAGGCCCTGGCTGAAGGCTGCTCACGACTTACAGTCAGCCCAGCAATGCCTGGCAGCTTTCTAAGTCCTCCTGGAGTCACCGAGAAGACATCTGGCCCAAATTATCAGTAACACCCTGAACTCTAATTACTCGGTGCCCAAAGCTTGAGTGGCCCATCAACGTCAGTCATACCTGGGAGCTTGTGTACCCCTGTCCCCTGCCCCTTTCCCAGAAGTCTCAGGGTTGGCGTGACTTATGTGACACCCCCCCCCCCCACTTGTCTGCTAGTCACCAGACCAGGGTAAACACGCTGACCCAAATTTGGCCTCCTGGGAATGGGGCCTCAACGAAAGCAGCTACTTACTCTCTGCTCAAAGAGGGCTGTGCCACTGTGAAAGGCCGTGTGCAGGGAGGGAGCAAAGCAGCTGCGTGTGAGAAGCAGCTTTTGGTCCTGGCACAGCCAGAGCAGGGGCCAGCCTCCCCCTGGCCTGCTGTTCCTCACTGCTCCACTGCTGCCAATCCACGCCCTGAGCTCCATCCCTGCCCCTGTATTCCCAAGTGCTCACCAGCTCCCTCCCACAGATGCCCTATTGGCCCAACTAGTCAGAGTGGATTTCTGTCTGTCTCTTTCCTTCCTCTTTCTATTTATTGAGGTAAAATTCAGTAATTTAAAATTGACCATTTCATAAAATTCAGTAATATAAAATTAACCATTTCCTTTTTTTTTTTTTTTTGCAGTTTTTGGCCAGGGCTGGGTTTGAACCTGCTACCTCCGGCATATGGAGCCAGTGCCCTACTCCTTTGAGTCACAGGCACCGCCCATAAAATTAACCATTTTCAAGTGAACAATTCTGCGGCATTGAGTACATTCACAATGCAGTGCAACTGTCACCTCTATCTAGTCTGCAAACATTTGCATCACCCCAAAAGGAAAGCCTCTCCCCATTAAGCAGTTTCTTCCTGCTCCCCCTCCCTGTAGCCCCCAGCAACCAGCAAGCTGCAGGCTGTCTCTATGGGGGTGCCCATTCTGACGGTCTGGTCCATATACACGGGCTCCGGCTCCCATAGTGTGTGACCTTCTGTGCCTGGCTTCCTTCACTGGGCTTCCTCTCTCTCTTGCAATGAAACAACCCTTAGGACAAGACAGATCCCCGTCTCACCTCGTTGTCCCCCTCCATCCCGCTGCTCACACTGAGGAGGCTCCTCGTGCTGGATCGGTTACTTGTGCTGCCTAAAGGAGAGAAACAAACTCGGCTGGACTGTGGACTCTTTCAGGCTAAGACACAATGCAGAACTGTCGTGTTCACTTATCATTATGAGATTCTTCAATATGTGGCCATGTTATATACTGTTTTATTAGAGTTCAGTGTTTATTTCAGCATAAAAGAAAATGGTCCACATTCCGATGATCATTTTTGGCTTTATAGCAAGTATTTACTGGAGACTTACCACATTCAAAATGCTTCAAAAACATCTTGCCATTTAATCCCTATAAAGATCCTATTTGATATTAGTGCTCCAAGTCGACAGACAAGGAACCAGAGGTGCTCTGTTTCCCAGTTGTGTGGTTGTATTTCTAAAATCTGCAAACTAATTTTATTGCTGCAGTTCTCTATATGTTTAGGAATCACAGCAAACATGGGCATGTACCATGCAAGTAGATACACCTTCTAGTAAGGGGCCAGGCACTTGACCTGACAGACACAATGCACCACACTCTTCTTGAAAGTTATCTGCCTCTAGCAGGAAGTATAAAGTTGTCACAGGCACTGGGTCTGTGACTCTGGAAATTCCTACCCATAAGGTCCCATTGTCCCTTCCCATGGCATTCGTAAATCTTTAACCCCAACCTTTGACTCTGAACCTTAGTCCTTATTCAACGGTCCTACCCTCCCTCTCTCTAGACTGATGACCTGTTTGCCACCCCATCCCCTGCCAGATGCAGAGCTGGTAGCGGCCTCTGGCGCCAGATTTCATCATCTTCACTTTTGCCGGGGGGTGTGGGGGGAGGAGGGCAGTGCCCACCCCTTACCAGGCTTCTATCCTCAGCGAAGAAAGAACAGACAAGCATCTAACTTGTGCTATTCCTATTCTTCTCATCCATTGCAAGCCTCCTAAAGACAGATCCTGGGTCTTTTCCGTGTTTGTGTCTCCAGTACACAGTCTAGCTCAGTATACACAGAGCTGTCCTCAATATTTGGTAGAAGAATGAGGAAAGATATGTCCATCTACAAGTATAATATGACCTTTAAGAAACTTGGAACAAACAACCGAAGAGAAGATCAAAAGTCTTTTTTTTTTTTCTTTTTGAGACAGAGTCTCAAGCTGTCACGCTGTCACCCTGGGTAGAGTGCCAAGGCATCACATCTCACAGGAACCTCCAACTCTTGGGCTCAAGCAATTCTCTTGCCTCAGCCTCCCAAGTAACTGGGAATATGGGCGCCCGCCACAGCGTCCAGCTACTTTTTTTTGTTGTTGTTGTTGCAGTTGTCATTGTTGCTTAGCAGACCTGGGCCAGGCTCGAACCCACCACTCTAGGTGTATGTGGCCAGCACCCTTACCAACTGAGCTGCGGACATCTCCCAAAAGTCTTTCTATAATGAAAACTTTTGTTCTCTTAAACATAATACTAATATCCCGGGTTGAATTTTTTAGATATAACCAGATTTAACCTGCAACTATTTTTCTGTGGCTCCCAGGGATGACAGCTGCACAGTAATAAAAATAGTGCTATTTTCAGGGTGTGACTCTGGGGTTAGGGGACATTTGGTGGATCAGAGCTGGGCCGTCCTCACTCTCCCTCCCTGTCCTGGGAGCTCTTTCTATTTGGAAGACAGTATGTCTCCACAGAGAAGAGCACACGAAGATCTAGACGTGAATCCCAGACCTCCTGCTCACTTGCTGGGAGACCCAGGGTAAGTTGCCTACCCTCTCTATCTCTATTTTCTTATCTAGAAAGTCACAGCATTGTCATACAGAAGGCATTGGACCACATGGTGTCATGCTTGGCATTGGGGCTGCAAACAGTAAGCATTTGATTAATGGAAGTAGCTACTCTGTCATCATTGTCATCAGTTTCAAGATGATGGACTAACTACTAGTGATCTCCAGTGAGGCCCCCACCCCCGTGTCCAAGCCTGTGTACAGCCCCTCCCTCCCTCATGTGGGCTTAGCCATGTGTCCTGCTTTGGCCAATATGACATTAGCAAGCATGATACAAGCCAAAGTTTGCTAAGCACTTGCACATGGAAGCTTGTCCTCCTGGACTGTTTCTTTTCTGGATCTTCTTGCCATAAGAATTAAAGACTGTGAATTAAAGGCCATGTGTGCAGAGGATCTCTCATCCTGGAGGAGAAGAGGCTATCTTGGACGCTCCAGCCCAAGACAAACATAAAACTGAATGCAGTTGTGCTAGTGATCCCACCTAATGGCACATGAAAGCAGATGAACCATCCCCACTGAGTCCTGCCAAAGTTGTAGGATCAGGCATAAATGGCTGTGTGCAAGCCACTAAGATTTAGCATGGGAATAGATAATGAAAACTGTATAACAGGGACTGGGTGCAGACTACAGCCACAAAATAAGAGTAAAATCCACTGGTGTGTCATTCAATAACATTTTCCAACAAATGAGTTAGCCACCCCTAGGCAATAAACCACTGCACAAGGTAAAAAGTATACCATTTATTCTTTCCATCTTGTCCTTATACCATGCTATGTTAAACAAGTACATAAAATATATTCAATTACTCTGCACCCAAAATGAGTACTTTGCATTTGTCTTGTTAAATTTCCAGCTGTTGCTCCCCTGCCCCACCTGGAATGCTCTGTTCTCACCCTGAGAGGGCTCTAGCACTTCTCTTCTCCTCCCCCACGTCTGAGAGACAGCCATCTGCCCCTTGTTCTCTCTGCCACCTGTGATCCCTGAAAAATGTCTCCCATTTCTGAACTTGTCAAAAATCTCAAATTGCCCTGGGGTTCGGGGGTGTATATTATTGCCCCCACTATGTAAGGGAAAGTTTTCTCCTCTGTCCAGTCTAGACTTCCCAGGTGGTCATGTGACAGGCTGTGGCTCTGTTACATGAAAGAGAAAAGAGCTGGGTTCTACTCCCAGGCCCACCATTGACTGGCTGTGTGACTTTGTACAAAATTATTTTCCTCTCTGGATTGAAAATACCCCATCTATAAAGCAAGGAGGGAAACTAGTTCAGAGGGTCTTGACCTAAGCCCGTGGATGGGCAAAATAGTGTGTGTTTGTGTGTGTGCACACGCATTTGTCTGGGAAACAGATCCAGACCATACACGCATATCACATTCTCAACGGGGTTTGTGAAAAGATAAAGAAAAGATAAAGAACTCCTGGGCTAATGACCTTCCTGCTCCAACATACATTTCAGGGTTCTCTGTCTGACATACAAGGAGACCAGAGTCCTAAATTCAGCTTCTTACTCTCTCTTTTATTGCTCTCCTCGCTGTTTTGTTAACTGGAAATGTATGAAAGAAGAGAAAATCTATTCTGCTTGTGAAGCCAGTGTGTCTGGAGTCAGCTAACACTGCCCTGGATGTGAAAACCAAGCCCCCATCAGCCTGTATTGTCTGTTGCAATCAGATGCCTATTCAAGCTTTCAAGCTGAAAGGAAGACATTTCCTAATTAGATCCTCAACCTGCCCTTAAAACTGAAACTCTCAAATTTTAGTTCTAATGTTTCTGACTCCCATGCCCTCTCCTTCCCCTCACCAGAATTGGAGAAGCAGCAAGAATAGTAGCCAACAGTCTTGGCTCTGGACCCAGACTACCTAAGTTCAAATCTCAGCTATACCATATTAGTTAGCTCTTTAATCTAAGACAAGGTCCTATGCCTCTCTAGTTTCCCCCTCAGTAAGTAGGGGTGACAGTTCCTATCTAATAGAGGTTTTGTGAGAAAATCTATGAAGAGGCTTAGCATATAGTAAATGCTCAATAAATGTTAACTATTAATAGTAGGGTTTGCTATTTAGAAAAAGGAAAGAATAATTATTATCATGCAACCTGGCTTCCCAGGATACAACACAAGCCTCACAGGCCAATTGTTCCTCATATCAAACCAGACCCCACTGGAGAGCTCTTGGGCTCAGAATAAGAAAGCTTTCCCAAGGCCCAAGGGCTGCAGCTGGAGCCCAGCAGCAAGCCCCTGCAGTCACCTCCTCCCCCCTGCAGCCGCCTTTCCCCACCCCGCTTCCGGGCCAGCTGCTCACTTGCTGTGCTGGAGGTACTGTCTGTTTTCCAATCTCCCCTTCTTAGCTCCGTCCTGAAGGGAAAGACACTTTTCCTGGGGCCGCTCTCATAGACTCCAAATTCCACTTTCCCCTGTAGGTGCTGTGAGTGCCGGATTGGGACTGTGATCTCCAAGTCTGGAATTAGAGGAACAAGAAATAAGCACCAAGATATCAGACTGTCATCATCTGCCACTCTCATCTGCTCCCTCTCCACCTGCCTCCCTGGAGGGAAGGGAGGGAGGCGGGAAAGAGGAAGGGCGAAAGAGGTCCTTCAACACTAAGAGGCCACAGAATGCTGTGATCCTGCTTGGCCCCAAAGACAGGGTGGGAGGAAGGAGAGAAAAGGGTAGAGGAGTACTATCATGCCAGGGAGCAGAAAGAACATTCGATTAAGCCAGGTTCACACCTGTGATCCTAGAACTCCGGGTGGCTGAAGCAGGTGGATTACCTGAACTCAGGAGTTCAAGACCAGCCCATGCAAGGATGAGAATCTGTCTCTACCAAAAAAGAGAAAAACTAGCAGGGTGTGGTGGGCACCTGTAATCCCAGCTACTTGGAAGGCTGAGGAAGATTGCTTGAGCCCAAGAGTTTGAGGTTGCTGTGAACTATGATGTCATAGCACTCTACCCAGGATGAGAGAGTGACACTCTGTCTCAAAAAACAAAACAAAACAAAAGAAAAAGAACATGCGATTACAGAAAAGCCAGGCCAGGCTCTGCCACTTAGCAATCGTGGACCTTTAATAAGTCAGTCACCCTCTCTGAACTGCCCCCTTCATGGCCATCACTGACTGTAACAATAGGTTATGCCAGTATAGTTCTGAGAGCTTCCACATTTTTAGCTCCTTTAATCCTCACAACACCCAAGAAATATATTACCATCATTCCCAGCAGCAACTAAGGCACAGAGAAGTGAGGTCGCATGCCCTGTCGAACAGGATTTGAACACAGGCTCCTGAATCCAGGCTCTAAACCAGCACTTATACAGCCTCTCACTCCCTCCCTTCATGAAGGACAGCTGGTGGGTGACCCACACAGACAGCAATGACCCAGAGAGTTTATGAAAGGAGGTCCCTCAGGCCTGTGAAAGCATCTGTGACTGGTAAGGCTAATCAGTGGTAAAGAAATCCAATTCCTTGTCCGTTGACCTGACCCACCGCTTTGTCTTTATTCCTCCCTAGGTTTCCACCCCTGCTAATGAGCAGAATGAACTGTCTGTGGGTACCCGGCACCTCCTCAGGGAATGTAAAGTTGAGTGAGCTCCTGCCTCTGGTTTCTCTTTGCTGCTGGGGACCTTCCTGAGCCCAGGGACAGTGGCCACGTAAGCTCAAGGGGAAGGTGGAAGCTTTGTGTGCTCTTATCTCGAGGCACTACCTCCTTCCCCGCTTCTATTCTTCTAGGGAGACAGGCGTGGCAGGAAGTCCTGAGAGTCCAGGGGCAGCAGAAGTCCACTGTGAAGGTCTAAGCTAGAACAGAGCAGGGGCGCTGTTCCGGGAAGGGGTGGACCAAGTCCCTCAGCAAACATTCTGAGCAGAGGATTTTTGTTCGTTTGTTTTTTGAGATAGTCTCACTTTGTTGCCCTCAGTAGAGTGCCATGGTGTCATAGCTCACAGCAACCTCTAACTCTTGGGCTCAAGCCATTCTCTTGCCTCAGCCTCCCGAGTAGCTGGGACTACAGGCGCCCTCCACAACACCTGACTACTTTTCCAGATGAGGTCTCACTCTGGCTCAGGCTGGTCTCAAACCTGTGAGCTCAGGCAATCCACCCGCCTCAGCCTCCCAAGTGCTAGGATTTCGGGCAAGAGCCACTGCACCTGGCCCTGCACAGAGAATCTTCAAGGGTAGATTATTGTTTTGAGTAGGCACAAGCTGTCCTTATTCTGAAGATTCCCATCCAGTTGTAGTGCAAGGTCCTAGTGTTCAACCAGCTTCCCAGGTCTTCATGACATGCGGGTCTTTTTCACATCTTGGGACCCTCTTGGTTACAACTGTGTGGTAGAAGCGTCCCCACCATCCCCCAGCCTGGAGCTACCTGGGCAGAATGTAGCTGGGGGAACGTTCACATGTGTGCAACCCACCTTATCTCAGGGCCCAAACACGTGTCATACTTTTTTTTCCCCTCAGTTTTGACCTACCTTTTCAAAAATCATCTTTTTAAGGGAAATTCCCATCTGCTTAAGTAACTTCAAGGAGGCAATGTTATACCCTTAACCAGTATAAGGAAGGAAGGTAAAATACACAGGAAAAAAATAGAAAGTCAAAAGTTAAAAAAATCAGGCAAAGCAAGTCTAAATGTTTACAGAATCCTGATATTCTTTGAATAAAGGTGCAATGCCAGGAATAATAATTATTATTCTATTGCATAGTACTTCCCCAAAGTGCATTTACATGCATTACACTATCTCCTTTGAACTTCATGACTTCTCCTGTAAGTAAGTCGGGTGTAATCCACAAAGAGGAAACCAAGACACAAAATGGTTAGAAGAAATTGCTGTGGACCATGAAGTAGCTCAGAGACAAAGCCAGGACCAGAAACCAGGTTCCTGGGATCAAGCCTGCTCTTCTCTGTCCTGCCCCATAGGACACTCCCAGAACACAAATATTGATTGTCTTCTCTGAGGGGGAATGGCTTTCAACAGGCCACTAGTCTCCGCAGCCCTTCTCTGATTTCAACATTCTGTACCATCCCAGTAAGAGCAAAACAACCTCCCGGAGCTGAAGAAAAATGAGCAAGTTATTTTGAACAAAGTCTCAGTTTTTAATGATCCTTGGTGTTCTAACCCAAAATAAAGGAAAAATTTTTTCTAAAGCAAATGAATTTTCCAAATTAATAGAGTCAGTCCTTGTGTTCAGAGTAGTCACATTCTTAGAAAAGGTCCTTTAAGTAGAAATGCCATTGATCAACCCTAATTTTCATACAGCTCAATGTTAATTGTGTGTCAATTGCTTTTGGTGAAGCAGAATTCTTTCCTCCAGTGAAAACAGAAATTCACCGTGGAACACAGATTTTTAAAAGGAGCTTCAACAGCCAAAGCAGAGTAATTGGTCCTAAACCCTGTGGAACCTAATCCATATCCTCCCATCCCCTGACCTCGCCTCCCAGCCCAGGTTCCTACCTCCCCCCCACAAGCACACATGTAGTAGCCCTGAGGCCCATCAAGAAACTTGGTGTGAAAACTCACAGAATATGTCATTACAAGGTAGTATGTCATACATATGAGTTTTATGGAGTCAACTAATATGTCATACTTACTCAACTCTAAATTATGCCTTCTCTTTGGCTAGGGTCCTGATGCCCTTGCCCTCGCCCTACAGTATGGGATCCAATTTCCAAGTGCCTGAGGTTTCTTCTAGCCCCCAGATTATGAGTGCACAAATCAGTGTGACTGACGGGAGCTGGTGTACGAGTGTCCCAGTTCTCTTGCCCCTCAAGGGCAACAATGAGTGGGTGTCCTCCACTGACTCCTTCCCCAGCTTCCTTCCCCATCCCTACCATTTCCCTGGGACCACAGTCCATACCAGCTATTTGCTCTCAAATACTTGTCAGGAAGGAAAAAGTTCTAGAAATGGAAGTGGTAATGACTGCACAACATTGTGAATACCACCGAATTGTACACTTAAAAATGGCTAAAGAGGTATATTTTGTTATGTATATTTTAGTAGAATCAAAAGCAAAAAACAAGGATGCTCTTGGGACTGATAGGAAGACATCATCCCCCTGTAGATTGCTTGTGGCCCCAGTCATTCTTGTTCAGTGGCAAACTATATATAGTTTAATCTTTCAACAGTTAAGACATTAATTAAAGCCCCTGATTAAAAAAAAAAAACAAAAATGCTTGGCACCCCTCTCTCTCAAAAATTCCTTATCAGAGTGTCTGCTTCTTCTTTTTTTTTTTTTTAATGAGACAGTCTCACTTTGTTGCCCTCTGTAGAGTGATGTAGTGTCATAGCTCACAGCAACCTCAAACTCTTGGGTTCAAGCGATTCTCTTGTCTCAAACTCCCAAGTAGCTGGAACTACAGGCACCCACCACAATGCCCGGCTATTTTTTTTTTGTTGTTGTTTGTTTGTTTGTTTAGAAGGCCCGGGCTGGGTTCGAAACCACCGGCCCTGATGCATGTGGCCAGCGCCCTAACCTCTGAGCTACAGGTGCCCCCAGAGGGTCTGCTTTGGGAAAAGGTAGACTTTGACCATTCTAATTCAGGCTATAGCTACTGATGAGTATAAATCACTTATTTAGAGCCTGTTTAGCCTTGGGTGAACCTTCCATGATGTCTCAAAACTTCTGATTCTAGGGTCTGACCTTAGAGAGTGAGGCTTGGCCCAGTGCACTCGCTCTGGATGGCCTTGAGTAGACAGCAGCTGGTGTGTGGGTCTGTGTGATCATGAAAGCAGACAGTTTTGAGAGCGCTTCCATGTTCCAGGTACTGTGCCAGACACCAGTTATATCCTAACTCATTCAATCCTTGTATGAACCCCAGTGGGGTGGGACTTTCATTTTTGCTGTCTGGCACTTGAGTACTGAGGCTCAGGGAGATGAAGTGTTTTGTCCATGGCTCCCTGCTAGTTGGGGTGAGCAGAGAGCAGAAATTTGACACTGTACTGGCCCCAGGGTTCATGTCTATACTCCTCTACCCCTCTGCATGTGTTTCTGCCTTGTTGTAATACCTCCAGGCATCAGGAGGAGCCTGAATGGGTAGTCAGGATGTCATGACACCCAGAAGGCTCAATTCTCGACTCCAGACTGCCGAGCACATGCAACACCAACACTGCAGCACCCGGTCTTCAAACACTGGGCGCACCACCACTTTGAGGTTTTTTGATGCTGCCTATATTTAAAAGCTTGACATGTTTTATTTAACCAAGGTATCTATATTTGGGATCTTGTGCTCTTTTTATTTTATTTTATTTTATTGAGACAGAGTCTCACTCTGTCGCCCTCCATAGAGGGCTGTGGCGTCATAACACACAGAAACCTCAAATTCTTGGGCTGAAGTGATCCTCTTGTCTCAGCTCTCTGAGCAGCAGGGACTACAGGTGTCTGCCACAATGCCTGGCTAGTTTTTAGAGACAAGGCCTCACTCTCGCTCAGTCTGGTCTTGAACTCCTGAACTCAAGCAATCCACCTGCCTCGGCCTCCCAGAGTGCTAGGATTACAGGACTGAGCCACCATGCCTGACATGACTGTGCAGATCTTTTTTTTTTTTTTTTTTTGAGACAGAGCCTCAAGCTGTCACCCTGGGTAGAGTGCTGTGGCATCAGAGCTCACTGCAACCTCCAATTCCTGGGCTTAAGCGAGTCTCCTGCCTTTGCCTCCCAAGTAGCTGGGACCACAGGCGCCCGCCACAACGCCTGGCCATTTTTTTTTCTTTTTTTGGTTGCAGATGTCATTGTTGTTTGGCGGGCCCAGGCTGGATTCAAACCCGCCAGCTCAGGTGTACATGGCTGGCGCCTTAGCCTGTTGAGCCACAGGCGCCGAGCCAACTGTGCAGATCTTAAAACAGAATTTCTGCCTTTTCTCCATTCTCCTCCTCTCAACCAGGAGGGCAGACAAGTGTGAACTCAGCTAGCAGCAGCATGAATTAAAAATCTGGACATCCAAGCAGAAGTCTTAGGATGACCTCTCTGACCTTCTGTCATAGTTATAACTTCTTACCCCTTTTCTCCCAAACAGTAGAAAGCATTAACATTTGCTAGGCTACTGCTATCTGCAAAGCACTGTGCAAGGCGTGTGGGACAGATTACAGCAGGGAAAACCAGAGTTGCGTGAATAAAAAGACAACTAACTGATTAGCTACCAAAGGTGCAGACAGTGTCTGCTAGGTCTCTGTATTTGTCAGGGTGCCTGGTGGAATGAATGAATGGTGTCACCAAATATTTTATTGAAACCAACCATTCCAACAAAGACTTCTTGAGCACCATCAGTGCACCCCACGGCATGCTGGGGTCTCAGCAGAGCACACAACCAACAAGATCTTACCTGTATGGAGGTTACAATAGGAGAGAGACAGGGTGTTGGGCTGTAACCATGAGAATAGAAACATAAGAGAATTCCAGTCTGTGATATGTGGAGAGAGGGAAGCAAGGGAGCAGGAACCGAGTCGTGTTGGGCCACTCTGGAGAGAATGACAGAGAAGGCCTCCCCAAGGAGAAGATGGTACAGCCGAACTCTAAAGGGTGAAAAAGAGCCAGAAGTGAAGATGCGGGGAAAGGCCTGGGGGGAGAAATGCTCTTGGCTTGTTAGAGCAACAAAAAATAGTCCACCTTGACTGGAGCATGCATCAGCCTGGGCGAGAATGGAGGATGAGAGCCAGGTGCAGACCATCTGGGGTCATAGAGGTAATGGGGAGGGGTCTGACGTTACCCTGAGTGGGACAAGAGCCCCTGCAGGGCTCTGAGCAAGGGAGTAAAGTCACCTGATTTTTTTACTTTTAAAACTACAGCTTGGGGGAACTTTGGAGTATTAACTGCAGAGGAGGATTAATAAGAGTTCACAGGGCAAGCCAAATAAAGAGGCTACTGCACTAGAGTCCAGGCAGGGGACAGCGTGGGCTGGCTGCAGCTGTGGCACAGGAGGTGGTCAGAAATGATCAGATTTAGGATGTGTATTTAGAGGCAGAATCTCTGAGGATTGCTGATGGTTTGAAGGAAGGAATGAGGATGGAGCAATCAGAGGCAGAAAGAGACGTGCCAGATGAAAGGAAAGGATTCCAGGTTCTACAGGTGCTGGAATGAGGAAGGAATACAATGGCCTGGAGCTGTAGAGGAAGCTGCACTGCCCAGAGCTGCCAGGGCTGGGTTTTGCAGCCCAGTTGTTTTTACACTGGTGAGAAGGAAGAGGCCTGAGCAAGAGGCAGGTGAGAGGGAGATGTCCTGTTGGGAGACCTGGGTGGTACCAGCCTGACCAGGTTCATGAAAGGTGGGGCTGTTAATGGCAGTTGGAGACAGACTATGGAAGTTGTGCAGTGCTAGATTTCATCTTAGTTCTTTATGTAGCAGGGCTCCATTCAAGCCTTTTCCTGCTAGCTCTTCTTGCTATGAGGCTGGACTGGGTAAGTCACAGAGACCCACCAAGCCAGAGGCTCTCAGTGGTAAGGTGCAATGTGGGCAAACTCCTTCCTTGCTCAGGGTGGTGGCACAGGGTGGCGGGTCAAGGAGAATAGAGGGCCCAGTCCACAGTGTGCACCACTGGAACTCACATCCTGCTATTGCAAACCCTGGGGCCTGAGCTTCTGAAGCAGTGTATGATATGGACGCTGATGATGCCACTCTCCATCAGACTCAAACACAGACACAATCTGAATGAGGTTTTCACCCTTCTCTGCTCAAAAAATATGTCTTCCTAATTGCCAAGGGGAGAGTCAGGTGCCTGGGAAAAAAGCATCACCATCCTCTTTGAATAGGAGGGTGGAGAGATGCAGAGTTGAATCTATCCATTCATGCATTTACTGGGCACGTCTTATGTGCCAGGCACCAGACTGTTGACGGCATAAAGAAGACCAAACCTTTGTCTGAAAAGCCCTCACGGTCTAGTGGGGGACCCAGATCTGTAACAGGGTAGTGGATGCTGGACAAGTGGTCTGCTCACTTGGGCCACCATGAAAAGGAAAGTCAAGGACAGCAGATGACAGCAATGTCCCTACAATGCAGCACCCCAGGAAGCCACATACCTGCCTGCTTTCCTGACTTTTGCTTCTCTTTCTGTCTTCGGGTGATGCTATCTCTCAGCCGTTTAAGATTTTCCTGTAAAAAAAATTTAGTTTATTTTTCAACTATACAGCAAAAGGATACACTGTGGAGTCCAGACTTTAGATTTCTTTCTGATTTTAGCTGTCTGCAAGGAATATCACATTGCAATAACATTTCAACATGCAAAGGAGGCTCTATGCATTTGCAGTTGGCCCCCAGAAAAATCTAAGTACTCATGGAATTTGGGCCAGAGGACAAGACATTTCTTCCCCCAAAACGTATCCTTTTACAAACCCTTTGGTTCCCATGTTTATCTCAGCTTTACAACCTACTGCCTTCTCCCAGGTATGCTCCTTAGCAAGCAGGTCTCTTACCTGCTCACAGACATGCCACATACATTCCTGCCTCTGAGACGGTAATTCCTCTCCACGAGTCTTTTCCTGGTGTAAGTCAAGGCCTACCTTCTCCCTGAAGCCTTCCCAGACTGCTCCAGTCCTCAGAGACTGTCCATGCCAACTATCTGGTACTTGGACCATGCTGCCTTCTTATGTGTGTGTGCACAGGTATGCACGCATGTATTTGTGTGTGCACACACATGCTTTGCCTCTTTGGAAATACCGTGAGCTCTCCAAGGGCAAGAGACCAGGGCCTGTACCTTTCTATGATCCTGCCATCTGGTCCATTGTGGGCGTTCAATAAATGTTAAATAGATATGTGAGGGTGGACATTGTTGCTATTTTAGTCAATCAATAACAATAACCTAGAGGCTGAGTGGCTGAGCATTCTAGAAAAGATGCTCCAGGGAAAACATCCACACAATCTAGCTGGAGCGGAAGGTTCACATGAGGGAGCTACAGGAGGCCAAACTGGAGGGGTGGTTGGTTTGCAACTGCAGGCTAGGGAGAGGGAGCTTTGTCCAGGAAGCCGCAGGGAGCCCTGAACGATGTGAACTGGTCACCACTTAATGGAGTTCGAAGAAAGCACTATGCAGTATGCCAGAGAGACGTCGGCGACAGAAGCCACACTGGCATGCGGCTGGGAAATGGA
The DNA here is from genome assembly GCA_963574655.1 of Perodicticus potto. NCBI lineage: Eukaryota > Metazoa > Chordata > Mammalia > Primates > Lorisidae > Perodicticus > Perodicticus potto. The sequence continues at coordinate 18,142 of CAUYRH010050750.1, read as the reverse complement.
GAGACTAGAACAGATGTGAGAGGAAGAGCACCACTGAGCGAGACCAACCAGGGCGCGGAGCAGACTGCACACGAGGGAGCCTGGGAGAAGGCGCAGACAGAGTCTGACATCTGACTTCAGCCTCTGGGAGGTGTCCGTGCACTGAGCAGGAAGAGGGAACTGGGGGGGGGCAGCTGGAGGGGTGGCTCAGGGCACCCCGAGAGGACACACCGGGCTGGTGGCCGGAAATTGGGACTGGAGACGCAGAGTGCACAGAGACGGAGCTGAGGGGAAGCTGGGCAGTGCCCACTGGTGAGAGCAGACGTGAAAGAGACACAAGGGGGGACAGAGAGGCAGAGGAAAAGGAGGATGCGGCTCCCCAGGAATCGTCTCCGTACCACCAACCTCTGGATGCGGGAGCTCAGGAAGTACTAGGGGGCTGCAGAGAACAGTGTGAGCCCCTCTGGGCTGAGGTTCTCTGCCATGTTAAATGTGAACCCTGGTTATCTGTTATACCCAGGAGTTCTGGGCAAGTTCACGGGAGACGAAGAAGCCTCTTGGATATAAACATAGAAAAATAGCTGGCTCGGCGCCTGTGGCTCAACGGGCTAAGGCGCCAGCCACGTACACCTGAGCTGGCAGGTTCGAATCCAGCCCGGGCTGCCAAACAACAATGACGGCTGCAACCAAAAAATGGCCGGGCACAGTCCCAGCTACTTGGGAGGCGGAGGCAAGAGACTCTCTTGAGCCCAGGAGTTGGAGGTTGCTGTGAGCTGTTATGCCATGGCACTCTATCCAGGGTCACAGCTTGAGGCTCTGTCTCAAAAAAAAAAAAAGAAAAATAGCTAACATTTATTCGGTATTTACTAAGCAGCAGGCACAGTAAGGGCTTTACACAGCTTAGTTCTCTCCCTTCACTAGGCGGGAAAATGGAGGCACATGAGGTCAAGGTCGCCCAGCTGTAAGTAGCAGAACAAGGATGTAAACTCAGGCAGCCAGCTCCAGAGCCTTGGCTGCTCTTAACAACCTGCCACATGGCTGTACAACTTGGCAAGGAGAAAAAAGTCATTGTAATCATTATTTGTCCAAAATCAGTTTATTCTCAGCAAGACCAAGAGTCCACCTCCAGGAAAGGGCCCTGGCTTCCTGCATGTGGCCCTACAGGTGGCCTCCTGTCCTTCAGAACCCCAGGGGGAGGGAGGCGGCTGGCAGAGTGGGTGCCCCTCATCTTAAGGAGCACTAAGAAGGCACAAGTACACGTAGCAAAGGCAGCACAGGCTCTGGAGTGAGCAAGGACTGCTTTGAACCCTGACTGCCTCTTCGCCTCTCTGAGCCTCTGTCTTCTGTAAAATGGAAGGAATAATATTAACTGCACATGCTTGCTGTGAGGGGTGAGAAAGACCACTCCACACTTAGCACAGGGCCCCACAAAGTGCTGTCCAAGCCTGACAAATGCTGCTCTCCGAGCAGGTCCCTGCTCCTCACTGCCCCATCCACTCCCAGAAGGCCAGACTCCCATCTGAGGAGGGGAGGGTGCTGCTTGCTCACTTGCTCTGACAGCCGGTGTGTCCCGGCCTACGAGAACAGAGACTAGAACACACACACCAGGGTCTCCAGCCATCACCCTGAACATGCCCGATCCCATCTGATCATGGAAGCTAAGTAGGGTCAGGTCTGGTTGGTCCTCGGAAGGGAGAATACACAGCACTGGGAAGCACCCTGGAGTAGGGGCAGGGGGTGGAGAGAAAAAGCGATAGTGTGGTCTTGTGCTTGTCCCTTAACCTGGGCCCAATTTTCTCCTTTTTAAATATGAAGGCATAGGACCTAGGGACAATGCTTCCTAAGGTTGAGTCTGAGTTCTTTTGATTGTTTGTAAGTGTATGTGGAGTACACGTATGGAGTTATATATTCTAACAAACAGCTTCAAACCACACAACAGGACTCTCCTCCAGGACAGCCCTCTGTTCTCAAGGGGTAACCACTGGTGTGGGAAGGGGTTGGCCCTTTCCAGGTCATTGTTTTACGTTTACATATATGCCCATGGAAACGCAGTGTGTGTGGTGCATGTGTGTGTGTGTGTGTGTGCACACATGCACATGTAACTCGCTTTGACTTGGGTAGCTTTGTACTTGCACTTTGTGTTCATTTAAGTATATTTCTTGGGAGCTTCCCAAGTTCTCTTTGAGCTCTCAACCATAATAGTTGTGTGGAGGATTTGGCACTCGTAGAGACAGGAACTTTTTTTTTTTTTAAAGAAAAAAGCTAGATAGCAAAGGTAGAGAGCCAGATGCAGAGAGAAGCAGCAGTGGCAGAATTGGGGGTTCTGGTTTAGTCTCTGTTGCTGATCCCCAGCACCCAGAAAAGCTTCTAGCTCTCAGCCAGGGAGCATGCACGGTAGGGAGCTTGTGGTCCTCCAGATAACCAGGGTGAGCCCTTGACCAAATCCAAACTTCACAGAACAAAGCCTTTTATGATTTGAATTCAATCAAAAGGCCACACTGAAGGATCCAGAAGGCCACATGTGGGCCCAAGGCCACAGGTTCCCAGCCCCTGGAATGGAACAAAGATACACACTCACCAATGTACAATAATGCACAAATGTTCACATGGCCCTGCCCTCCTCCCGTCTGGTGGAGAAACAGACATCATACAGATCCCATACAGAGCCAGTTACCTGCTGGAAGCGGAAGGACTCAGAGCGTTTCTTCTGGTTGAGCTGCCACTCTTTGAAGTGGAGCACAGCCTCGTCCACGTTCACGATGCCCAGCTTCACCTGCTCCTGGAGGGTAATAAGCTGCCGCTGGCCTGGTGTTTTCATCCCAGCAAAGGGGTCATATATACTGGACTGGGGCCTGTCCCTGCACGGTCTGACAGGTGGCTCTGGAAAAGATGCCAAGAGTCAGCTTGACAGCTCCCCCCACTGGGGACAGCTGACTGGAGGTGTGAGGTTAACAAGCTGGTCACTGGATCAAGAGGACATGTCTCAAAAGAACAATTACATGCAGAATCATGAAGGGGTAAATCTGACATGGAATCAGTGGAGAAGGAAGCAGCTAATGATTTCAAAGCCTACCACACTGAAGTAGACAAGGCTGCAACATTTGAAATCTGCTGACTCCCCCAAGCCTTCATTATTGAGATACCTTTTAGACCAGCATTTCTCACCCTTGGCACTATTGACATTTTGGGCCAGGTAATTTCTTGTTATGGAAGTATGTTCTGTGCACTGCGAAACATTCAGTAGCATCCCTGACCTCTACCCTTTCGATTCCTATAGCACCCCTTTCCCTAGTTATGACAACTCGCAGTGTCCCTAGATATTGCCAAATGTCTACTGGGAAGAGGGGGATCACTCTCAGTTGAGAACCACTGCTTTAAATGTAAATCCACTCCCAGAAGAGAATATAAAGGAAGAGTTTAGCCCCACTCCCAGCCCTCTGAGTAGCATGAGGCACAATGACTTTGAACTGAGGCATGAAATGCCCCATGAGACTGAAACACAGATGGAATCATGACCCAGGTCCAATAGCAACAGAAAACTGATTTAAACACATAAATCAGGTGCTGGGTGCCAACTGGCTATCCTTGGGATGTCCCTGTGCCAACCTCTTTTCCATGTTACATGTTCATAGCTATTTGCTTCGGAGATTCCAGGGAAATATGAAGACAAGCTCCTCTCTCTCCAGGTTGGGACTCCAGTTTTGTGGGGAATGAGCCACTTACAGAAATGATAGGGTCACTGAGGCATGAGAGGACAACTTGACATTTTCCTACTCAAGTCACATGGGGCTAACTTGATTCTAAATTTCTCATTGTGACTCAGGGACATAACAAGAAGTGAAAGGAGAGATGGTTTCACCAGTGGGTATTGAAAAAGCCTCAAAGAAGTCTGTGTATCATTCTGCCTGACCATTCACTCATCTGTCTACACACACTCACAGGCCCTAGTTTTGCCCTTTCCAAGGCTGTCTTTAATGGTATTAGGAGATAGGGTGGAGGGAAAAACAAATGCACAAACCCATCAGTTTCAGGCTCCCTCCCCAAAGTCCTTGGGGGATGCCTTCAAATGCTTAGATGGTGTCATGGCTATTTTTCAAAAGAGTCCTCAATGGGAAAATACTGAATGTCTGTTTAGCACAAGGAAATTAATCAAAGGAAAACAGCATCAGTTTCTCAAGCTTCCTTAATAAGTTTTTAAGAAAATGAGATGTCATTGTTACACAATGGCAAGCAAAATATCTTTTAAATAAAAGTTGAATGAAAGAATAGGTTAGCTAGTATAGATCAGGTAAGTAAATAGGCTGTATCATTAGGCCTACTTTGCCCCTGTCACCATCAATCCCAATGTCACACTTTTCTGTGCTCTATGGACACTTTCTGCTATATTAATGTCCTATGTATGATCACTTTGTACAATATTCTAGGGTGCCTCGATCTCTTTCTGTCTCTCTTTACTACCAATAAAGGATTCTTCACCCCAAGGTATCCCTTCAATCTTTTCAATATCAAGAAATTGTTGTTACACTAGGGAATCACTGAAATATGAACACTTTTATGACCTAGAAGTTCAGTTCATGTAACACCCAGCTTACCTTTCCTGATGCTCTCTGAGGAAACATAGAAATTCCCAGGCCGCTCTTGACTTTTTTCTGCAAAAACTATGACAGAAAGAATATTTTGAGTAAACACCAAGGCAGACATCTTTCTAAAAAGCTTTAAAATATTTTAATATATTTACCAAAAAAATTATCAAAATTTCCTGCAAAAAATAATAATAACGAATCCACACCTAGGTTCACTGTGTGCAATTCTATAAATCAAAACTCTAAGAGGAAACCAAGAAGGAACAGGAATTAGTAAATAAAGACAGACCACACAGACAAGATCTCAAACCTAGAAGGACAATGGCGGCCAGAGAACACAATCAGCATTTACAAGATCATTGAAGAAAAGGGTGATGGGAACAAGAACTCGTGCCCAGATCCCTGAGCACCTGAAGCTAGCCATGGAAGACCCTAAAGCTTGAGAATAAAAGGAGGAACAGGTAGAAAAGTGTGCACAGCTCCAAAGGGACTAAGATGAGGTCACTCACAAGGGAGTGGGTCACAAAGGCTAATGGAGAAAACGGAGCCGTGACTAATGAAGACTTAGCGGTAAGAGGGCGTGTTGATTTTGGCTCCCTGGGTTCTGAATGATTCTCCTTGTATTCAAATCCTGGCTTTGCCACTGATAAGCAATATGATCTTGGCCAAGAGTCTTGACTTCTCCCTGCCTCCCTTCCTTATCTATAGAATGAAGATGATAATAGCGCCTTCACTGGTTTGCTGAGTTAATACACAGAAGAGCTTAGAACAGTGCCTGATGATGTGAGCACTCTGTTAGCTCAATTGTCATTATTCACATCTACACCTTGAGATTGATGCCGATAGTCGGCAACACCATGGCCAGCTATGCTAATGAGCCCCAGTGATGTCTGTGCAGAGCCTTACAGTTCACAAAGTACTTCCTCGTGTAGTATTGCATCTGTGCCTCACGATGATGCTGTGGCAGAATATTATTATATTTTATTATGACATATATATTAATGCCTACATGTGTTATTATGATACCAATTTTATAGATGAGGAAATTAAAGCTAAAAAGAGTGAAATAACTTACCCAATGTCCTATGCTATACAGACGGAAAACAGAAGCACTGAGGGATGAAACCACGTATTCTGACCTCCAATTGCCTCTTGTGTCCTCTCCTGTCTGTCTCCTTTCCTTTCTCCACAGTTTTCTAGCAAGTCCATCTGGGCTCTTTAAGAATCACTCTTGCTTATGTCCAACTGCCCCCCTGTATGTCATCAATACTGCAAAACTACCTCTGCCATTTAGGAATTACCAATATGTAGGTGTATGTTTCTTAGTTTTTGTTCCCTCAGAAGCAGACCCTAAGTCAAGGATTGAAAATAAGCAGTCTATTTGGGAGGTAAGACAGGGAACTGGATGAAGCAATAAATGGTAGGTTATTAAGCAAGTTGTTATTGTGGGCAAGCTGGGGATCCCTGGAGCAAGGTAGGATGTGCAACTCAGGGTCCTCCCACCAGTGGGTCAAGCAAGCTAGGGCATTCATCTGCCACCCACTGTCAGTCACTGAGGGCAATGGCCATGTGTGTTAATTCTCCAACACCCCAGCCCGTCCTGTGAGAGAACAGAGGAAGCTCCAGATGGCAGAGGAAGCCCGTAGGCTGAGAGACACAGGGTGCTGACAGGTGGGATCTGGACAGTGAGCACAGAAATGCTAAGAGCTAGGGGGGACATGGTAGGGGATCAAGAGTGTCTGCACGAGCCAAGGAGATGTTAATCAAGGAGTGGCAAGCCATTGACACAGACAGTACTTGGTAAGTTTTACACTTAAAACTTACTTGCTATTTATCTGAAATTCAAAGTTACCTGGGCATCCTGCATTTACCTGGCAACCTTAACTCCATTACCTGGGATTCTGGTCAAGCACTACCTTCCCCTATTTATGATCTCCTTCTGCCACAATTTCCACAACATTGTTATACTATTTTTTAGAAAGATGGAATATAGCTCAGGAGCACAGATCTGGCAATTTGTACTTGTAACCATATTAATACAATCAAGTTCTAAAAGAAAGTGAAACTGACAATACCGTCAGTATCTAACTGATGTCCCAGGGACAATTATGAATAAGTCAAAACACAATTTTTATGAATGTAGGTTTGTAGTCAGCCTAGCATACTGACTAAAAGACAGAACTGTGGAGTCAGATTCCCCGAGTTCAAGTCCTGGCTCTGCCATGTGGTGGTCGAGTGACCTTTGTAAGCCTCTATTTAGTTATTTGTGAAATGGGGATAGTGATGGTACTGACCTAATAGGTTATCATAAAGGTTAAATGGCATGCTCCAGACAGAGCACTCTTGGCAGAGTTCAACACATGTTAGATATTAAAAATTAAAAATAATAAGAAGAAGGATTTCAGGAGGTAAAAATTTCTCAGGGCTACTGATTACTTTTGTTTTTGCTACTGTGCATAAATGCCTCCAAGAAGGCCAACAACAATACTCTAATCACTGCTGCTAGTCCAGCTCCAGAATCTTCCCTGAGCTATGACCCTATCCCCTGTGGATGGCTAGAAAGCATTCAGGATGGGACAGTCTCTGAGCAATGGTCCACAGAGCCAGGGGATCCAGGAAATTCCTTCAGAGATCCTCTGAAGACATCATTCCCTGCTGCACTTGCCTTTAGAAATGTATGGTTCATTATCTGGCAGCTGGTGAGCCCCAGAAGCACTGGCCTCTGGCCTGGGCACTGGGACAGGAGGTCTGCTGGCTAGGTCCATGGAAAAGGCCTCATCGTCATCTACCACGTGATAAACATCTTCTTCCTGCCCAGGATGGTGCAGCTCTCTCTCCAAATTGGCCCCATTGTTGCCTAGAAACACAAAGAAAAGTGACTGAAAGCAGTGGCCAAACCAAGTGGATGACTGCCAGTCACAGAGCAGACCACAGTCCATCTGTTCAGTACTGCCCTTTGGCAAATACTGTTTCCTTCATCATCAACCCAGAATATCATGCAAAGCAACTGGGAAAACAGACATCACCTTCATTTGCCACCATCCATGCAGTAAAAGGATGTGCACACCAGGCTGTATTGCCTCAGTTGTACTGCTGAGATTCAGTTACTTATCCTGTTAGAACTGGGGGAAACCCTGGGTAAGACTGGCTGTCAGAGTCTTCCAAGGCAAGAAAGGTGGGGCATCTGCTGCCTACTGTCCAGTAAAAGTGGTACTTCTCACCTAGGGCTGCCCCACCTTGCCCCAGGGCTGCCCTCTCACGGAAACAGTAAGTTTTAGAGCAGGAGATCAGCAAATATTAATATTTATAGCTCCAAATAGTAAATATTTCAACTCTGCCCTCATAGCATGAAAGCAGCCATAAACAGTAATAAATGAATGGGCATGTTGTGTCCCAGTAAAACTTTATTTACAAAACAGGCAGTTGGCCACACTGTGGTTCATCTACCACTGCTTTAGATGTTTTCCTCTTAGTATTTGCTTTCCATATCTACAGACCCCACCGTACACTGCAAACATTGGACAGGGTTAAGAAATTACCCATACGACTTAATACCCTCCACTTTTGATACCTTCAATACTGAAAACAACAACAGTAATAAATCTTTATTAACCATTTATCATGTGTTTTGCCTTCTCTGAGACCTACAGTGTAATAATTCCATTTAATTCTCACAACATTCATCTCGTTTTATGACTGAGGAAACTGAGGCCCAGAGGAGTTGAATAACTTGCCTAAAGTTGAATAATTGAAGGAGGAAACTGGGACTATATCAGAGTCTGTGTTCTTAGCTACTATACAACACAGCTTCGAATTAGTGATACTTGTTTATATTCCCCTCCACTGGAAAGTAAAGTCTCCTGAAGGCACTGATCATATGTAATTTTTCTTTGTGTCCCCAGCCCTGACATCCAGTACCATGCTTTGCATATGGTAGGTAATACATTTTGGCCAAATGAAAGTAGATACATGTATTTTAAAAGAGGTCTTGGCAGAGGCGACTTGTTTACCCAAATGAGCAGTCCAATGGCAGGAATTTCTGGCCTGCCTATAATGGGCTGATTGGGGGTTCCGGGCAGGTGGGAGGGAGGCAGAGTGCCTATGATCACATCATATGCCAGGTATGTAGTAGCCCATCCCCTGAGTGGAGCAACCGTCATATGGAACCAGGCAATGGCTTTCATTTGCTTCCCCTTCCTTCTTTTTGCTTTCCTGCTCATCGCTACAACTTACCTTCTAAAAATTTGCGGATCATAGAGTCCTTAGTGGTCCGACAGAAACTACCTCCAGGGATGGGATTAGATGTACTGGCCTGAAGCATCTCAACATCTAAAAGGAAAAAGAGACAAAGAATTGATACATTGTTCTACACAGGTGAGGAGATTTCACAGATGGATTTATACAATTTGGTAACCTACTTACCAAATTCAAGCATTTGCCAATCCATCAATCCATCCCTTCCTCCATCCATCTACTCAATCAAGACACCCAGTAAGTGTAGAGCAACAGTCACAACCCGCAGGCCCTTTCTTGGACCACAGGCCTCAAAAGTTGCTCACTGGCATTGGAAAGAATAGGCTCAATTTTTAAATATCTACACCATAGAATTGTGCACTACAGAAAGGAAAAGGAGGCAGGAACAACAGTGAACAACTGTGGTTTATTCAAACAACGGAACATTCTGCAACAGTTTTAAAAGAATGCATTGAAGTCACTTCTGTCAATGTAATTCCATCTCAATAACATGCTGAGTGAAAAAGTTAGATGTTTATAGTATGATACTGTTTATGCAAAGTTTTAAGCCCTATAAAACAATATTATACATTGTTTATGAATTCATAAATGGGTAATCAGTATATAAACATCCTGAGAATGATAAGTGTTGATTGAATTCCTGGTAGTGGTTACCTCCAGAAAGGGAGGGAGGACAACTCAGTTCTGGAAGGGGTTAATAGGAGACTGCAACAGGGACGGTAATATTCAGTTTTTAAAAATCTGACACCAAAAAGAAAGAAATTATTTTTGAAGATTCTGATAAATCTGAAGACTCAAATCTTCAAAAAACGCAATGTATTACATAATTAAGATGCTACCTAAAGAGGGCAAAATAAGGTTCTATTTTTGTCATTTGTTGCATATGTAAGAAGAAACTTGGAAGGAGATACAAGAAATTACGACGAGTGGTTTCCTGGGAACTAATAGAAGGGGACAAGAGATGAAGAAAGCTACTCCACTGTCCACCTTCTTATATTTTAGTTTTTTCAGTCCATTCAAAACATAAAATATGCCATGTTCTGATCATGTTTGTATTATCATCCAAAAAACAGACAGTTTATGTTTCCTAACATAGAAGACACATTCCATTGAATACAACATGGCTTGATTTCTTCTAGTTCAGAACCCTGTGATCTAAGTGAAGAATCAGATTAAATAAATATCCCCACTCTCGACCACTGAATTCTATAACAGAGTCTGCAGAGAGGTTTTCTGATAAGGACTCAAACTTCACTCATTCTTTTAAAAATTAAGGCCAAAAAATTTCACTTATTTTAGAATTTCAGTTTAAATTCACTTAATTGTCTTTCATGGAACATTTCCCCCATGGAGTTAGAAAATTAGGAAGGAAGATATATTCCACAGTGTGAACTCTGCTGAGCATAGGACCCTCCTCTACCTGACCAACACCCTATATCACCTCCCTTCTCTCTTAAGCTCACCTCAATTTTTTTTTTTTTTTTTTTTGCAGTTTTTGGCCAGGTCTGGATTTGAACCCGCCACCTCCGGCATATGGGGCTGGCGCCCTACTCCTTTGAGCCACAGGTGCCGCCCCCTCACCTCAATTTTTAATCCCAGCCACCTGACCCCAAATCCAGCCATCTTTTGAAACTAGCCACTTTGAAATTCTTCATTTACCCAACAATGAAGCACAGAGGAATATACCCCCAAGGAAAGAGTTGCTTGGGTCAGATACCCCTAGAGATAAGGGGAAAGACAAATTCTGCAGGCCTGTTGTCCGGCTTCATACTTCATACTGTGCTGAATCTTCTAGAAAATCACACCTGCTTCAGGCCCCAGCAGTTATCTCCAAGACTCTGTGTCAGGGCACAGCAGCCTCAGGACAATGTTAATGACCAATCCCAAATCTCCCAGCTGGTACCAGCACACAGTCCGCCATCCCTGTTGAGAGAGTGGCAGATCACCATGCAATGGCCCAGCTGTTTTGACTAACAAAGATCAAATTGAGAGGACTTATTTGCATGTCTGAACAGCAGTAGATGAAAATTGAAAGGGCTACAAAGAGAATTAGGAAAATAAAATGTGGAAGGAGATAGAAGCAGCCAGAGCTGCCCTGCTGGACACAGCCTGCTAATATAATGAGGATGCACACACTCTGGGTTCTCTAAACACCCCCCCCCCTTTCTTTTTAATTTTAGACTTAATTTCACATTGTCACCCTCAGTACGGTGCCTTGGCGTCACAGCCCCCAGCAACCTCAAATGGGTTCAAGCGGTTCTCTTGCCTCAGCCTCCCAACTAGCTGGAACTATAGATGCCCGCCACGATGCCCGGCTACCTTTAAAGACAGGGGCTCGCTCCGGCTCAGGCTGGTGTCGAACCCTGAGCTCAGGCAATCCATCACCTTGGCCTCCCAGAGTGCTAAGATTACAGGTGTGAGCAACCGTGCCTGACCGTGAACCCCCTTCTTAATGTGCTGATTTTTTGTGTGGATTAAAGAAAGTATTTAAAAAGATAGAAAAAAGAAGAAACATAACAAGCACCAGGAACAGACATGTCATGACTCCTTGGTATGATACAGAGGACAAAACATCATTTCTATGGCATTCTTGCCAAAAATTCATAATCTGAGAGAAAGGAAAGCATAAGGAACCCCAGGCCGCTGCCACCAGTGCAGCTGTGGCACAGCTGTGAGGAACCCTGGGCTGCTGCCCCTCCCTCCTTCCCGCCAACAGCCTCGGAGTCCTGTTCCAACAATCATTTAAAACATGGTGGATTGGCGGTGCCCGTAGCTCAGTGGGTAGGGCGCCAGTCACATACACAAGAGGCTGGCAGGTTCGAACCCAGCCCAGGCCTGCTAAACAACAGTGACAACTGCAACTAAAAAATAGCTGGGTGTTCTGGTGGGCGCCTGTAGTCTCAACTACTTGGGAGGCAGAGGCAAGAGAATTACTTAAGCCCACGACTTTGAGGTTGCTGTGAGCTGTGATGCCACAGTGCTCTACCCAGGGCAACATAGTGAAACTCTATCTCAAAAACAAAACAAAACATGGTGGATTACTATCAAGGTCTAGGCATGCAGAGACATGCCTCAGCCAAAGATATTAAAAAGGTGTGCCCAAAACTGGCTCTAAAAGATAAAAACCCCGAGAATAAAGAAAAAACTGAGAGAAAATTCAAACAAGTAGCTGAGGTATGTGAGGTGTTATCAGATCCTACAAAGAGGAACAAATATGGCAAAAGATTAAATGCTGGAGGAGGTGGAAGTCATTTTGACAATCCATTTGAGTTTCGCTTCACATTCTGTAACCCAGAGGATATCTTCAGAGAATGTTTTGTTGGAAGGGACCTGTTTTCATTGACTTCTTTGATGAAGAATTTGATGACTTTATTGGGAATCGGAGAGGTCTCCGAGGAAGCGAAAACTTGCCGAGGAACAGGGTCACGTTTCTCTGCCTTCACTGGATTTCCATCTTTTGGGAGTAGATTTTCTTCTTTTGAGATAGGATTTTCTCTGGGATTTCCTGCAGGATTTACTTCACTCAGGTTGCTAGATCACTGGGGGGTCAGGGGGGTGGGGGACTCACTTCATTCTCTTCCACATCATTTGGTGGTACTGGGATGAGCAACTTCAAGTCTATATTGACTTCTACAAAAATAGTTAATGGCAAAATGATCATCACAAAGAGAATTGTGGCGAATGGTCAAGAAAGAGTGGAAGTTGAGGAAGATGGCCAGCTCAAGTCCCTGACAATACATGGTAAGGAGCAGCTGTGCTTGGATAACAAGTTACTGAATGCACAGGTTTAACAGAAATGTTAACTGTAACAGACACCATTTAAGGATTAACAAGAAAATTTTTTTGAAGATTTCAAATGAACTCAACTTTCAGTATCACTGTACCCAATCAAGTATTTATAGACCACTCATTGGAGCCATATTTGTCATAGACTTTTCTTTTTCTTTTTTCTTTCTTTCTTTTTTTTTTTTTTTTTGAGACAGAGCCTCAAGCTGCCACCCTGGGTAGAGTGCTATGACATCACAGCTCACAGCAACCTCCAACTCCTGGGCTCAAGCAAGTCTCCTGCCTCTGCCTCCCAAGTAGCTGAGACTACAGGCGCCGGCCACAATGCCCGGCCATTTTTTGGTTGCAGCCGTCATTGTTGTTTGGAGGGCCCAGGCTGGTTTCGAACCTGCTAGCTCATGCTTATGAGGCTGGCGCCTTAGCCGCTTGAGTTCATAGACTTTTGGGTTTATTGTTGGGATCACATAATAGGACCATTTATTTGTCTTTAAAATTATTCTAAATCTCGGGCGGCGCCTATGGCTCATAGGTGCCAGACCCATATACCGAAGGTGGCAGGTTCAAACTCTGCCGAAGAGCAAAACAGAAAAATAGCCGGGCGTTGTGGCGGGCACCTGTGGTCCCAGCTACTTGGGTGGCTGAGGCAGGAGAATCGCCTGAGCCCAGGAGTTGGAAGTTGCTGTGAGCTGTGTGATGCCACGGCACTTTACCAAGGGCGATAAAGTGAGATTCTGTCTCTACAAAAAAATATATATATATATATTCTAAATCTCTGTGTGCACTTTGCTTTTTAATTAAACGTACGTCAGGTGAGCCCTGACTCCTCAGTAGTGGCAGAAGAAGAGTATGCACTAACACCAGCATGCTTTTAACACCAGCAGCATGGACCTGCTTTTCCATTGTGTCTGAAACGTGAGCCAAGTCAGCCTGCTGTCAAGATAACACTACAGGATGAATCTTCTACAGAAGTAATTTCAGTTTTTTTCAGTAGTTAGTAGTGAAAGATATTAACACATTAATGGTAATAGATTTCTGGTTTACTATAAGGATATTTTCTAGCTGTGCATGAATGCTGGCAATCTTAGTAAGTTCTGACAGTTGTTTAAATATGTAATGTTAAGGTTAGGTTAAAAAGTAATGCTGGTATACTGGGTCTTTGTATTTGCTTTAAAAAAAAATAAATGCAAATGTCTTTGGTGCATTCTTTCCTGAAAAAGAAATTCATAACCTCAGTCTAATTATAGAAAACGTTGGATAAACCCAAACTGAGACATTCTACAAATAACTGATTAGAGCCCTCCAAAAGTATGGAAACAAGGAAAGACTAAAGAACTGTTACAAATGGAGGGAGACTAAGAGGAAAAACTAAATTCTAGAAAGGACCCCAGAACAGAAAAAGAATACTAGTGGGGACATTAGTGAAATTTGAACAAGGTCAGTAGTTAAGTTAGAGGGATTGTTGCCAATGTAATTTCTTGGCTTCAGTAATTGTACAATGGTTATATAAGATGCTAATATTAGGAAAACCTGGGTAAAAGTTGTGCAGGAAAACTAGTATCTTTGCAACTTTCCTCTAAGACTAAAAGTAGTTCAAAATAAAACTTGTTTTTTTAAAAAAGAGAGAAGAAAAAATGAGAAAAGGAGAGGAGGAACCACAAAAGCAAAACTAATAAGTTAGCATAGCTCTTGAGGATGATCCCATGATCCTTCTCCTGTCTTCCCACACTATCAAAGACAAGTACCTTGCAATGACGCTAGTGGAAGGGGTGTATGGGGGTACAATAATTGAGGTGGCGGTATATGAACCACCAATGAAAAACAATCAGACTTTAACTCGAGGTTAAAAGCATGATTTTGGAAGCAATAATCAAGGCTCTGCTGAAGAGTTTCTAGCAGAATGATTCAAAGCTTGGGCTAGGATCAAAATACACAGGTTCCACCTTATTTTTTCTTCCTCTTTTGGCTATATAACTACACACCCACTAATCCGACACCAATCAGCATTTTTAGGTCCAAGTGAACATTCAGACTCACATGATGACCATGGGCCATGCTTGGCACAAGTGTACTCAGAAAGATGTAGGATGCAAGCTAACAGGACAGTGCCAAGTGGCATTCTTCAGTTGGGTCAGTCCTTGCACCCGACCAACAGCTCGGGTGCAAAGAGTCAAGACCCATAGTAGGTAGGTTCCCCTCTTCTGGAAACCTCATGTCCCATAGGAGCAGTATTTCTCACAGTCACTCAAGAGGCATAGCTTCCAGGGTCCCCACAAGAGATATGCCAGAGTCATTGCCCGCAGGAAAACTCAAAGAATGATGTCCTTTTCAGGCATTTATACTTCCTGTACACCTCCTACCAGTTCCAGATGCAATTTACCAATCAAGTGTCATTTTTATCACAGGCAATGTTGCCTAGAAACATAGTTGACATTTGGCTCTTATCAGGTTACCGGGGTAACAGAGCTAGGAAGTCAACCAAAGGTCAAAATCTTATGCAGAAAGGGAAATGATAGCTGTTATATTATCTCTTGGCCCGTAATTATCTTGGGCCAAGTTGTTTAAATCCTCTCAGCTTCTCTTTCCTTGTCTGTAAAATGGTGATAATGATAATATATATCTCATAGGATTGTCATGAGTATTAAAAGAGAATCTTACCAAATGTTTAGCACATAGGAAGGGCTAAATGAATGCTAGCTGCTGTTGTTGTTATTATTATCATTTTTAATATTTATTCTATACCCAGGCTAATGTCCTAAACAGAGAACAACTGAAAAAAGAGGATGTGATTTATTCTTTTTTTTTTTTAAAACAGTAACTTTGTTTGCACTTAAGTCTTTTGCCTTCAGAGTAATGAATGCCTATGAGTTAATTGTAATATATGAATTTCCATACATATTCTCAAATATCTCGTGTGCTTTTTTAGCCTCGTAAAAACTATGCCCAATTAATATTTTTTATATTTGAACACACTTAAAGCAAGGGGGAGATGTTCAATGAATTGTCATTTTTTTTTGAATTGTCAATTCTTTACAATATAATTATTTATGAAAATTTGACTCACAAACAAGGCTTGTCAGGTGCATTTTTTTTTTTATCATGGCTCCTGAACACCAAGTATCAGCTGGACAGAACCAGCAAGCTCCTTCTCTTTGCCCAGCCTCTGCCACTGCAGTCCAGACCAGACTTGGAGGTCCCATGCCCATGTGCCCTGCACTTTCCTAAGGCCCATCACACTCTTTATTAGTGGCTCAGCAGTGAATACCAAGGGGCATTTCAAAATCCCTTTAATCTGCTGGCTCTACTCCATGCAACCAGGATCATAGGTAAAGGCCAACCTACAGGACAGAGTCTAAAGTCAGAGGATCTAAGAAGTGGCTGGAAGAGTATGATGGGGACAAAGTTGCAGGCAGGAGAAGAAGGGTAGTCTACACACAAGAGGAGGTTGGAAGTTGGCAGTAGTGACACTGACAAGGCTTGGAGCCGATTGAACAGTCTGCATTCAGGGACACATGCAAGTTAGGGAAAGGCAGCCACTGAAATCAGGCAAACAATAGAGGCCCAGAACACCGACAGCATCATGGTCAGAGGCACAAACTCAGTATCTTCTTTTTTTTTTTTTTTTTTAGACAGAGCCTCAAGCTGTCACCCTGGGTAGAGTGCTGTGGCATCAAGCTCACAGCAACCTCCAATTCCTGGACTCAAGCAAGTCTCCTGCCTCTGCCTCTCAAGTCGCTGGGACTACAGGCGCCCGCCACAACGCCCGGCCATTTTTTGGTTGCAGCCGTCATTGTTGTTTGGCGGGCCCGGGCTGGATTCGAACCCACCAGCTCAGGTGTACGTGGCTGGTGACTTAGCCCGTTGAGCCACAGGCGCTGAGCCGGACTCAGTATCTTGGACATGTGAGTTCAAGCCTTAGCTCTGATTCTTATGAGCTCTGTGTCTTGGGACAAGTCACTTAACATCACTAAGCTTCTGTACCTCCATCTGTGAAGTGGGGGTGAATAACACCTATATCACAATTGCCTGGGTCAGTTGAGACAATGCTTAAAAAATGTTTACCAACAGTGCCAGGCACTAAATAATCATGGTTATCATTATTATTATATTGAGGCCGCCAAGTTGGTGTATTAGTTTTCTATGGCTGCTATGACAAATTACCACTTAACATAAATTTATTATCTTACAGTTCTATAGTTCAGAAGTCTGAAATGGGTTTCACTGGGGCAAAGTCAAGGTTTCATCAGGGCTGCAATCCTTTCTGGAAGCTCCAGTGAAGGATTTTTCTCCATGCATTTTCCAGCTTCTTGAGGCCCCCAGTATCCATTATCACTAGGCCCTCTTTCTTCCATCTTCAAAGCCAACAATGTTGCGCAGAAAGCTTAGCTGAACTGAGTCCTCACAGTGCCACCCTTTTGGTCTGTTTTCTGATGCCCTCTTGCACTTTTGAGGACCATTGTGATTGTATTGGGCCCACCCAGATATTCCAGAATATTTCCTGTATCTTGAGGTGAGGTAATTAGACCTCAATTTCATCTGCAGTTTTGATTCCCCTTTGCCACATGACCAAGCACAATCACAGATATGGGGGCATTATTCTGCTTCCCACAGATGGAAGCAAATATTGGGCACATTTAGCCTGCTGTGACTTTCCTTCCCACACAGAGCTGTCGAGGGGAGCAGAGGACAGGGATTACGACACACTCAAGCAAGTCCGTTCTGTTTACACACAGACTTAGGCAGCCTTGTCCTGATGTAGGCACTGATCAGACTATTGAGTCTCCAAATATGATCTACCTTAAAAATGAAGCTATCTAAAAATGACTTTCTTTCCATTCACATTATAAGTAAAATGATTCTTTTTATACTTAATTAAACATAAATATCTTTGAATTAGACCATGAACAGCAGATACACACGTGCGCCCCCCTTCCCTTACTTTGTACTCACCAAAACATCACTAATCAATCATAACATTCTTTCTGGCCTGAGAATCCTTTCCAACACAGCACCCAGACACTCAATACTGGCCAACTGGCATTGGTAACTGAAGTTATTTTTAAAACATTATTTACCGACTTGACGCCTATAGCTCAGCGGCTAGGGAGCCAACCACATACAACGGAGCTGGCGGGTTCAAACCCAGGCCGTGGCTGCCAAATGATGACAACTAAAACAAAAAAATAGCCGGGCATTGTGTTGGGCACCTGTAGTCCCAGCTACTTGGGAGGTTGAGGCAAGAGAATCACTTAAGCCCAAGAGTTTGAGGTTGCTGTGAGCTGTGATGCCACGGCATTCTACCGAGGGCGACATAGTGAAGACTCCATCTCAAAAAAAAACATTATTTACCATACCTGTATTAGACACTAAATCCCTGTAGTAGTGATGCAGGACAGGACAGCTCTACAACCGCTGCCTTGGCCCTGGCGGTGCTGATGCTGTGACGGATGGAGAAACCGGCTTGAAAAAGAACCAACCACCTGTGCGGAAAACACTGGCGCCTTGTTGTCTGCTCCTCGTGTACATCTGACTGGTCAATAACC